>ML219406.1:0-28221 GCA_004785975.1 Popillia japonica
GGAACCAAGAGGCTATTGGAGGAAAGAAGTGCAAATGAAAGAGTATGGAAAATCGGAACTTGGAATGTAAGGAGCTTGTCAGGAAAAAAAGACGAATTGACTAAAGAACTTGAGGAAGCTCATATAGATATTTTAGGCATTACTAAAACAAAACAAAAAGGAACGTGCGAAATAAATTTGAAAGGAGCACACTGCATGTTCTGTAGTGGAGTACATGAAATCTGCTCGGCAAAAGCGGGGGTTGGATGTACTATAAGAGATAGAAACATACGATATGTGCGAAAATGGTCCGCAATATCAGAGAGAATATTAAAAGTGGGAATGGAAATGGACACACAGACAAACGACGATAGTGGTTGTATACGGTCCGAACGATGACGAGGCGGTAAACAAAAAGGATGAATTCTGGCACAAACTGGCTGACACAATCGAAAACATGAAAGGGAGACTCTTAATAATAGGTGATTTAACCGCTCGAGTGAGAAGAAAAGATGAAGAGTCTGGAGAAACGATAGGGGTACATGGAGAACAAACTAGAAACAGTAACGGATCAAGATTGATTGATTTCTGCATTATGAACAACTTGATAGTGACAAATACTTTTTTTAGGCATTAAGAAATACACAGATATACCAGAGAAGTGGCAAGCAGAGGTGAGAAGTCAATAATTGAGGAAATTGGAGGAAGTAGACGAAATAAAACTAGAAGAAGTGATGGAAGCGATAAAGTTGCTAAAGAGAGGGAAAGCAGCAGGATACGACGGAATAACGACGGAGCTTAGGTGATAAGGAATTGGAACTGATGAGAGAACTATACAGGGCACTTTCAGAAGAAAAGATACAATCGGACTGAGAGGTGGGTATAATAATCCAAATACACAAAAAAGGAGGCAAAAGAGACTGCAACAACTATCGAGGTATCACTATAACGAGCACAGTATTAAAAACATATGAGATAATTTTAGAAAAAAAGATTAAAAGCAGTGATTTAAATTCAATTAGAAGAATCTCAAAGTGCCTTTAGAAAGGGTAGAGGAGTGCAAGACCATATATTCACAATTAAGCAACTCATTGAGCATGTATTAATAAAGACATATTTGTATGATTTGTGGATATTGAGAAAGCGTTTGATAGAATCCAGAGAGAAATGATATGAAAAAGCATGGAAACGAGAGGTGTACAAAGAAGACTATTCAGCGGCATAAAAAGTATATATAAAACAACTCGGAACTATATACGGAAAGGAAATTTGCAATCAGAAGAATTTGTGACAAGCGACGGTTTGAGACAAGGTGGGGTGTTGAGCCCAATACTGTTTGTAATGGTAATGAATGCCATTATAAAGGAAGTAAAGACAAAGGCTAGATCTCTTAAAGTGGGTTACAGGAATTTGGAAATAGTGGAGATAACGGATTGCGCGTTTGCTGACGAATTAGTCATTTTTGCAAAATCAAACCATGACCTGCAACACAATTTGGATCTATGGGTAAAGTCGTTACAAGACAGAAATCTAAAAATTAATGCAGAGAAAAAGTAATGGCAATTGGAAAAGGAGAGTCGAAGATGACAATCGTAGTTGGGGATAAAGAGTTGCAACAGGTAGACACTTTTAAAGCAGTAAAGCTATGTTACTCCCTAAACCATACGTTCATAAGGAAAAGAGAAGTTACAAGAAGAACAAAGTTAACAATATGTAAAACCATTTTTAGGCCAATTTTGCTATACCGAAGCGAAAGCTGGGTATTAAATAAACACAAAGTACATTGCAAGCACCTGAAATGAGATATCTACGCGGTGTAAAAGGTATCACAAAAATGGACAGAATCAGAAACAGCGACGTTCGAGAAGAGCTGCAAGTGGAGCCAGTGCTAAAAACGGTGGAAAGACGGCAACTCGGGGGGTTTGATTACGTGGTCAGGATGGAGAGTCAGAGGCAAGTAAAAAGAATGTCGCAAATGCGATCAAAGGAGAAAAAATGTAGGGACAGACCAAGGAAAGAATGGGACAATGTAATTGCTGGCAATGTGAAGGATCAAGGACTATACTGGAATGAAGCTATGGAACTCGCTAAAGAAAAGCAGCAATGGTCAAAATTTGTGTATAAATAGGCATTAAGCATATTAACACCTTCGGGTATTTTAAGCCTTTTGATTATATACATATGCATATATAATTCTAGTTTAACTTGTTGTGCCTACATATTAATTTTGCAGTATGGTGTGTATTTATAATTTTGTATTTTTGAGACCTTTTTGGGAGTTTTCCCGTTGGCCATATACCGTCAAACGGGGTGAAGTCGATCAGTAGGGGTGAAGTCGATCAAACCTGCATCTCCAAACATTTTCTTGCTCATGGCAAATACAAACGCGTAATCTGTTGATTTCTTGTCGGCAGTTGTTTAGCGACAGTACAATAAATGCGACCGTTTGTGTAGTAGGGGAGACCGGGGGAATGGTGGCCACTGGGGTAATGATAGCCGTTCCAAAACTAAAAAATGTGTTAATCTAGACGAGTTCCAGCTTGAGCTACCATTTGTTTATCATTAGTTAAACTCTTGGATTGTGATTTGTTTTACTGCGCGTAATATTAGTTAATCTATTGGCCGCTATTGGCGCGTGATAGAATCATTACAAAGTAGTGTTTTCGTGTGGTGGCCAGAAACATCGAAAGAATCGCATCAGTGGTTCTACTCCTCATCCCGAGAACCGTAAGTCAATATAAAAGCATTTGTTGCTGTTTTATTGTCAATAAACTATCTATATGTTTTCTGGGGGAATGGTGGCCATAACAACAGGGGTAATTGTGGCAGGCCACGATTACCTCGACATATACTTCGGTATTCATATCTTATTTTTTGCATTTGGTATAGATGCCGAGAACATATCGACGTGTTACCGAAAAAGCCTCCTTGACTTCCGAACAATTGCAGGCGGCTGTAAAATCCATTGAAAATGGAACACCATCGGACAAGCGGCTTTAAGAGTCAAGATCCCTAGGAGTTCCTTACAAAAAAGAATCAAAGAAAAGAGTTTCGCCAATCCGGAACTGGGCTGCCCGACCGTCTTATCTGCAGAACAAGAAGAAGAATTAGCGCAGACGATTATCAACTTGTCCAAACTTTTCTATGGATTATCACGAGAAGAGATATATTTGCGAGTTTTGCACATAATAAAAAATGTGGGGTAATTGTGGCCATATGTCACCATTACCCCAAATACCCGGGGCAATCATGGCCACGTAGAGTTTTGTTTCGATATAAACAGATATTTACTCCTGTGTCTTTATACTTTTTTTAATAAAGCATTAGTTACTACTTTAGTTGTTTTATATGTAACTAGATTTTACAAATAAATTTCCTAGCAGGTGGCAACTTATCTTCATAATAGCTTAGCGTGCCACCATTCCCCCGGTCTCCCCAAAATGTAAAAAGTGAAGGTAAGTCCAACATGAAAAATGAACAACAATTTAGCAGACCACGAGTTTAATTAAATATCTGAATTCATTTCCTTTTGGACCTAGATTCATTATAATCAATCTTCAAGGTATGTGATTGATAAACAATACATATAAGAAGAGTTGCATACAATAATAATTAATAATTTAATTCCCAGAACGGTAAAAAATCTATTTTTTTAAGAAAAGCGGAAATAGTGGGGTGAATTCGATCGTTAATAATTTTTGCGGTTAGATGTTAATGAAAATGAAAAATTATTATTAAACACCAGCCAGCAAGAAAATTTTACAGTTGACATGTCCCTAAATAAACTAACTGAAGTCAGTGGCGTACAAAATGTGTAACTGTTTTGTAATACCTACAAATGATGCCTCCAAGATATCGAAAGTAACTTATGCCAAGGCAAATTGTGATTCCGCATATTTACAACAAAAATTAGTGTACGCAAACATCCTTCACGCAAGTCTGTGTTTTTTACGTTTCCAGACATAGGGAATGAATCGATAGTCGAGAAAGATCAGATTATTAGAAAAGTAAGTTGGTGTCAGTTAAACGAGACAGACATGTTTTCTTGCTAACACAAAAAGAAGAAGTAACATTGCAATAATGTGTTGTTTGTAGTAGTTAAGTAATTTTTGGTTTATGTTTGAAGAAATCATATTTGTATTTTATTAATAACTAGTAAATGTAGGTATAAGCGCTTCTTTAAAATAAACGTTGTATTTTCCACATATGTATATGTATTAATATTTTGCATATTTAAATAGGTAAGTATCTATAAATATGCATATTTAATTTTTGGTGATCGCCTTCACTTCAAGCAAAGTTAAAGTCAAAAATATAGAGTTTATTACCACTGATCGACTTCACCCCAGATCTTGGGGGGAAATCGATCACTACTTAACTAAAAATAAAAAAAAACGGTGCATCCGATTTTCATCACCTAAAAGACATTTGATTGCTTAATTAATAGGGAATCTATATTTGTAATCTTATTGAAATATATTCTAGCATTTCGGAGTAATTGCAAAAAAAACCGCGTTTCCTGATCGACTTCACCCAGTTTGACGGTACCTATACAGTGAAATACGTTTTACACGAAATTGAGGGGAATATTTTTTCGTGTTAAAAGATTTTCATGTTAAAGGATATTACAAATTATTATTCACATACTTATGTATGTATGCCTTTAACAAAAAGCAAAAACATTAACAAGAAGTTAATGACATTTAATATACATATATAATTTGCAATGCAGAAAAACAAATAAAACATTTTTAACGTTTTTGAAAAATAATTTGAGCATTGTTCTTTTTAGCATCAAATTGTCAACAACTTGTTCCATAACGTCCATCTAATTGTTCATTTTAACATTGGAATGTGCATCTGACTAATTGCGGATACCTTTCATGATTTCCTCATTTCGGATGTTGTGGAAACAACATTGTTTATTTCATTATCTAATTCGTCGTCAGAATTTACATCAACGATATTTTTGAACACTCTTTTAAACCCCTTTGAATTCTCGCCGATAAGCCAGCTGTTTTCAGTATTTTGTTCATTCCGAGAAGCGATATATTTTCGTGTTAACCGATTTTTGTTTCGTGTTAAGAGAAAAAAAGGTATGCAAACACAGTACTACCACTTCATTATTTCGTGTTAATCGATATTTCTTCGTTTTCTTCGCGTTTTCGTGTTAAACATATTTCATTGTAAATAAATAAATAAATAATGAAAATATTAAAGAAGTCATACAGGTATGTAAGTAAAAGTGCAAATGATATTGCAATAATTAGAATTTAAATTCAATCTTATCCGCGCCCGACACCTAAATAGGTATTCAGGGAATCGAAGAAGAAGAAGAAGAAGAAGAAGAAATTCAATCTTGACTTAATGTTTTGAAATGTATGCAATCCAAATATTCATTTCATCTAATCCATATATAAATACATGTGTTCTTGTGTAATACCAAAATTAAAATCTATGCAACTAGTGCAGACAGTAAACTACATGGAAGAACAAATTCCTATCTAGAAAGTTCAATAAAACTCTGAAGTTCAGCTACATTAGCAAACATGGAATGCAATAGAACCTATTTACATCTTGACCTACTTGTGTGTTTAAGCTTCTAGCACACCTGTGTATAGAAAATGGCTCTCGAGCCATGTTTTAAGTTTTATTAACAAAAGTTTAAATTACAAAGTAGCGTTTAATACAATTATTTTATTTATGCGACACCGGTTACAAAGTAGTTTTCCGGAATACAAAATAAAATATAAACACAGCAATATGTACGATCGACTCGTTATTTAATGAACAATTTAAGCGGCACATTCATACCGACACAATGCTGGTTCATGTTCCACTTTCTATACAAATTACTTGCAACTCTTAAATGCAGATATTTCAGTTTGTGAGTCGATTCTATTACTCATTTCTCTCTTACCATTAGAGCTGAGTAGGAACACATACTAATGTGGTCTTCTTCCTTTTGCAAAATGTAAGTACAGAGGTATACCAGCCAATTTAGGCAGAAAATCTTCATATTAAATAGATCATAATAATTTTTATATAATAAATTCTAAAAATTGTCCGATAAATAATATTTTTTTTATATGACTAATACACTCGCTAGCAAACAGTATTTTCTTTGTACGAAACAGAAACTCCTATTTATTAAAATAAGAAAGATGGTCAAGCTAGTTCTAGTAGAATTTGGATCTTGATAGAAAGATGTTTCTGTGTATATATAATGGACAAGTTTCTCATTCGGATTGTGTTTGATGAATCTCTGAAGAAGCTCCACAATGTATTACTTTGTACTTTAAAACCTTTACAAAATACACGGTAGTTACAGCGGACTGAAGTACAAATAAAATTAAAATATCCGTTACGGTAAATATTAATTTGTGCCTCATATATTCACCCAATTACTTAAACGTGATTCAAGAATTTCAGCGTATGGACAAATTCAAATCCTTTAATATTACCTAATTCCATTGTTCAAATTATATTAAGCATTTGTATATTTAAATGTGAGGTTGTAGTGCGTAAGTCATGAAAGAGATGATAAAACTAAATCGCATTTAGTCAAAATACCATTGTACAAGCATAAAGAACCTACATATGTCTAGTTTGAGGCTTTAAAAATGGAGATATGTGATAAACGTTTTTCCTGAACCAAATCAAATCGTTTCAACAATGGATCATTAAGCTGATGGAAGTTAGATGACATTCCCTGTTAGGATCATAGGTTCTTCTTTTAGCCACATTAGAGAGTTTACTAACTTACTCACTTACGGAAACGTAGATTAGTTATCAATAATAGTTATGCTTGATCCTAGTTCGAGACCTTTGACGAATATGTGGTATATCTTTGTCGAGTGTAAGCAACATGTTTTTCAAGAACGGGTGTATGTAGAGCGACTTTTACAGATATCAAGACCGTTGAATAGGCTATAAAATCATGAGTATATCCATAGTGTGTATCAATGGGTAAATTGCCGATGGTCTCGCAAAAACAGGTGCCCAGTCTCGATTCACCAGAGTCATTCTGTGGCTCTACCAAAAGCCACATAAAAGCTCATTTCCAACAATGGGAGTTTGATCAAAAAATCTCACATTGATCCAAAATTCTACAATTAAGGCAAACAAAGCAGTAAAAGAGACCTTAACACCATCGTCGCTTTATTCACTAGCGACGGCTCTTCCACCTCGAACAAGCGTATTCTGATGGACCTACATCAGAACCGACCTACGTCAGAACCGTAGCCCTCAAGAAAATTCCAAAATTCTTAGAGAGTTTGGAGATCAATTAAGACTAAAAGATTAAAGATGTTCACAATAGTTCTTATTGGCCGCAGTGAGAAGTGAGAAGCACTCAAATGACTGATAAGCATACTAATAATCTAATGTATGGAGACCTCCATAACAGTGGATGCTTCTCACATGAGTAACGCTTTCTTAACTAAAGTTTACAAGACATTTTCCAAGCAAAAACGACCAATCGTAGCATGGTGCTCTTAACCAGAGAATACCACAAATTTATCAAATATCTCGAACTGAAATGGAAACAATCGTACGTCTCCAGATACTTCATAATCCTAACAGAAATCTTCGTCCAACTTCACAGTTTAAAGACGCATAGTTGGAACGACCTAACTTTCAAGAAAATCGCCTATTACATATCTCTCTTTTTAAGAGCTCCCATAAGTTTAGCCAACTTATGCTTCTACAATGTTGTCTTGGATTAATGAAATTTGTTGCGTTTTATTGTGTCGTGCATGAATTGTGGCAAGAGAGTTTCACTTTTGTCTATTAATTTAATTTGCGTAGATGTGATGCACATGCAGTCAATTTAGAATTACGAAGTTTACCAACAAAGCAACTTCTTTCACCCTCCTCGCTTTCTTGCTAATTTGTAGATGCGAAACCGTGAATGATATTCGCATTCATGTATTTTTCAATGTTATTAATGCAAAAATAGTAATCCCCAATTTTATTTATTGGTAGGAGTGTAGTAATAGCAAAACATTACTGTAGAATGTTGCTACTCAGTTGATCACCCTTGAATACTTGGCACATGTAGATATATTAACAGAAATACATTTTTCTTGGTGGTCAAATGCTTTTAGGCGTTCGAAATTAAATTTTAACGTTTTTTTAATACAATGGATCTGACATATGAATTACAAAAATTACTTGGGATTAGGTCGGTTGGAGGTTTCATACACAGAACTGATTACCTACCGCTTAAAGGTACTGCAAATGACTTGTATTTTGTGGGAATAGTTCTTAACTTACTTTTGTTGGTAACTAAAGCCAAACCAAACCTATGATACTGAAATAGCGTGTCTTACTTATTAATGTAACTATTGAGAAGTCTATAATCATATTTAATTTTTAATTACTTTAAACGTAGCATAAACTAGTGTTGTCGGATTAGAGCTATATGCTGTTACTAGCTCAACATTTGAACAATATTCATCTTGGTTGCAATCACATATGCACCCACTTTTGAAATAGCCATGTAGGTACCGCTCCTTTAAACGTAATTCCTTTCTGTTAAATGATGTGCAGGGAAAATGATTTTATTTCTCTAAGCCCGTTAAATTTTCTAGTAGTCCACATCACTTAATAAATGTATTTATCAGACTGTTGTAAACAGTTATAATAATAATAAGTTGTAGCAGTTAAAATTTTATACCTTTACAAATCATATCCACCATAAAAGTGACATAGAGCTTTAGTTGTTGCTCTTTCCTTCGGTTAAAATTACATACACAGCATGACTGCTTATCGAATGTGCAATAAAGCGAACCGATCTATATCGAACGTTATTGCTGTTAAAGTTACTCCCAGCCGTAATAGATTATTATGCGAACGTAGTCACATAAAATTTTATGTTCCATATGTAAAAGCAATAATCGTAATATGAAAGTTTATAGCGAGAAGTTTTTAAAGATTGAATAATATTCTTTTGTGCATAGGGAGATACCGGATTTTATATTAGCTTCATAGACGTTTAACTGAAATATTATTTCTCGTGAATGGCGAAGCAGCATAATAGTAATTTTCTGAGAATAATTCCTATAACCTCTAAACTAAATATTGTATATAAGGGTACTTAGCAGTTAATAAAATATATTACGCTATTTTCTTCCATGACAGGTATTTTAACGGACTCACGTCGGATTTCATAGTGTTTACGAGATCTTGAAGGTAAAGTAAATTTATCAAGCGCAAGGAAAATAACGAAGCCAAGCAGAGTTCCTTCCTTCATAATAAATATAATCTCAGGGGACCGCTTGCGCACGTGTTCAAAATAATTACTGCCACTTGTTTACGTTAAAGCACTGTCTGGCATAAGAAAAAGGAAGATTTCGGTAATTTACTTGCTGTTGATTGCCCTCTCACGAATCGGTAAGTATTCATTTTCAGGGCGGCATAATAAATGGGCAACTGCTAATAAAGGATGCATAGTTCACATTGATTTTTAAGGTATCTATTTACATTTATAAGGGTGTGGTTGTATTCAGAGCTTTTAGCTTCGTTGAGGAGTCTCTTGCATTGAACAGGGCTCGTAACTATGCTACTGACCGTTTACTGTAATTATTCTTTGGTAATTGTATAAATTACATAAGCTCAAATGCTAATTCTGAAAAAAAATGTAAAGTTACAATTTATAAAACATATACCTAATTATAATAAACTTGTTGAGTTGTAAACTGCAAATGGGACTGTTTAAGTTTCAAGTAGTATAGTAAATTTCATAGTTTCTATGGAGTGATATTTACTACATATTTTATCGCATACTAACAAGCCAAAAAATTTCAAATTCTCAACTTATCTTATTTTCTTTTTTTTTTCCACGTGTAGGTCAATTAAAACACTATAATTCGATAAAATTTACAAATTAAATGTCAATTTTATTCCACTGAAGAAGTAGTAGCGAAAACCTAATACATTCTAGAGGTTCTGGAATAAAATTAATCTCTAATCGAATTATAGTGTTTTAATTGACCTACAAGTGGAAAAAATCAGGAAAATAAGATAAGTACATAAAAGGTCATAAGAATACATATACTAATTCTAAAGTTATAACAAACTTTGATTTATGTAGCTTGATTTTCCTTTAATATCGAAATCAAACTTAGAGCATTAATTGTTACCAAAGAAGACCGTCGCATATGAGGAAACGGAGTCATTCTGTGACATAGAGATGAGCACCGACAAAAAAGAGCTCAAAGACGAGGACTGATGACCAGATGCTAACCGTCTCGGTAGAGACACCGTAGACGAAGGAGAGATACCTTATCTGAAACCATTACAGCTATACAGCTTATTAAATTGGATTACTATACTGGAGTACAGGTAAACTCTAGCAGATTACATCTCATAAGGGTGCACAATAGACCAATAAATCGCGGTGCAACAGCACCCTTAAATTAAATTTAAATCTAAAATCTAACCTAGAGTTTTAGATTTTTTTTAGATTTCTCCACAATAATACAATAATAGTTTAAGCAAATTTCTGATAAATTATGATTCACAAGTTGACATATTACAGCACAAGTGAAGAGGCTGAAGAGATTTTATTGTAGCTACCTATGAAAATTAGTTCCCAACGTATCTCAAGCTGCACGTGCAGATTGACTTGTAGTTTTGTTCGCCTGAGAAATGTAAACAATTACTAGAGCTCGCAAAAATAGGGAAGGATATTTGGAGGAGTTACAAATCGGTATTGGCAGTGGAGAAGACGAACTAATAGGGAAGTAAATCCATGTATGCAAAACTAATAATAATAAACAAGAATTAAGGCTCAGAGGAATTGGTGGCGGAGAGATATAGAGTGCCCGACAATATGGAGGTACAAAATCGTCTTACATGAGAGAATAGGGGGTAAGACGAAAAGAGGACGCTCGGAAGAAACATGGTACCAACAAATAAAAGAAGATATGGAGAAGATTGGAGTCAGTAATTGTAGGAATTTGTTTATTGGTAAATCCAGAAAGTTGAAACTAGTAGTGAACGTAAGTGTGATATTGTTGTATTACCGACAATCAGTGGTGTTAAATGGAGCGCCATGCCATTCTAGACAATCAACAAACAAAATCATTTGAAATTAACCAGTCTAAGTTTTTGTGACTAAACTAAGTAACTAATGTGTACTAATAAAGTTAATACCGCAATAACCTCCACGATCTGTGAGTCTGATAGCTGTCTTTAATATTGTCGATGATAAGTATGAGTGAACGTATTATACACGTAGGTATTACATAAGAATAGAAGGTAATGCAGCCATAGCAGAGAAATAAAACCATCGTCAAGTATAACGAAAACACATGTATGTACATACAGGTGTTTCAATAAGAGCCCAAGATTTCAGTGTTCAATAAAGCATGGTTTTCTGTAGCAACGTATTGAAATATTTATTGATTTAGATAATATACATTTGGGAATTATGTATGAAACAAAATATCTTGTAAATGACTTTGCTGGCATATGCGTACCCTTTTGACGAAATTTTCATTAACGTTATTGAATACATGTGGTGGTATTTCATTGATACAGCGTCTAATTTCGGCTTTCAATGCTTCGATGGTTGCAGGCTTATTGGCATAAACCTGCGACTTCAGATAACCCCACAGCCAGAAGTCTAAAGGCGTTAAATCGCAAGAGCGTGGAGGCCAATTCTGGTCACCAAATCGGGAAATGACACGTCCAGGAGCAAACTCTTGCAAGATCGTCAATGTTTTACGGGGGGTATGACATGTGACACCGTCCTGCTGAAACCGCATGTCGTCAAAATCAATAGCTTCCAAATGAGGCACAAGAAACTGTGTTATCATAGTCAACGATAACGTTCGCCATTCACCGTTACTGCATTACCATCTTCGTTTTCGAAGAAAAACGGTCCAATTATTCCTCCAGACCATAATGCACACCATACAGTGACCCGTTGTGGATGCATTGCTTTCTGATGAATCATTCGTGGATTTTCTGAGCCCCAAATGCGACAGTTGTGCCTATTAACGAAGCCATCGAGGTGAAAATGGGCCTCATCTCTGAAAATGATTATGTTAGCAAAATCAGCAGGTTGCTCAAAAATCCATTTGGTGAATACTCTTCGCTGTTCATGGTCTACTGGCAGACGTCGTTGAGTCAGTAGGTTTTTTTAGGCATGCAGCTGTAAATCTTTAGTGAGAATTCGCTGAAGAGTGCCTGTTGAAACGTCCAATTCGTGTGCCCGATGGCGAATTGACGTCTCTGGCCTTTCTATCACACTCTCGCGAACTGCCGTGATGTTTTGTTCTGGACGACCTCTACGAGCTTGTACCTTGTGTTTCACATCATTAACCGAACCAGTCCTTTCGAATTTTTCGATTATTCTTTTCACAGTAGATTAGGCACATTATTTCGACCGAACATTGGACGCACTTTACGAATAGTAGCAATTAAACTTTCACCATTTTGATAATAATTTTTGACAATCAGGACGCGTTGTTCTACCGTGTAATGCTCCATGTTTACTAACTCCCATCTGTCAACTTTCGATCTGTAACGTCATAATCATGTGACATTATGACTGTCAAACATGGCGCGCAATTCAAATCTTGCGCTCTTAATGAAACACCCAATATAAAGTTGATTTAGAAAATATTTTGTTTATAGTAGTGCTTGGCATCTACGAGGTATGATTAATGCCGGCGTTTCCACTAGCATGGTCGAGATCAGTTAGGATACGGGAAAACCAACTTCCTGTACTTATCTAGTCTCGCTCAGATTTTCTAGAATCTACAAAAACGTACGAAAAGAAGTCACCTGTAGGTGTGCACATCTATACCCTTAAGATGTCTTCAATAATATAATGTGTTGGTATTATATTTTCAAAGCGTTATTAAACTGCGTGAAACATTATTTCTATATTATTTTACATTATAATTGCGTTGTAAAAGCTGTACATCCCCGAAGTCCTTAAACCAGTATCTATTGTATTAAAACAACAATAACAAACTAAATAGAATATAGCGTACTGCATAATACTTTTGTGATTGAATAAAGGAGGATATTGAAAAATCGATTGCGCGCATGCAACTTTCGTACTTTCGTCAACGCAATGCATGTTTTACGTTGCATCACGGAGTTTTATTGTTTTCCGTGATAAAACAAATTAAACTTTAAATTGCTTTTCTAGCTTCAGTAGTTGGTCAATTAAAAATGTGTTTTGTTTATACCATGGTCTTGGTAATTTATATATTTCTGTTTTGAAATCGGGCATACTATTTCGCAATTAAAATCCACAAAACACACATCAATTTAATTTAGTCAAACAAAATGAAAGCCTCTACAATTGACTGAGGGGTCATATGTGGTTCTACAACAAAATATTCATTGTCTACCTTCAATTATAATTACTACAAATGGGAGTAACGTGTGTGTTGGTTTGAAGTTTCAGTAAGAGCGCTCCATGTTGGCTTTCGGTTAATACGGCTGTAATTAATTGCTACGGAAGTAGCTACATGTTTCATATTAGCTTAATGTTTATGAAATTTATATTATAAGCAAATATTAATTATTAAATATTAGACAATGGAATAGGAATATACCGAGTGTGAGTTTAAATGAGAAGTTATGGTGGGCACTAAATTAAATTTTGTTCATGCAGTTAGTGGTGCGTTTGGCGTGTCTGAAAACAAAATCTGCATCAATATTTTGTGTAGTTAACACTTATGTAAGATACTGCAAAATTTGGTATGAATTTTAGAACTTGAAGAGCATATACAGGGTTACCTTTGAATAGGTATTAAACTAACCGAATCTGAGAACTACGTATAAATGATTAACTGGAAATGAAAAAAGAAATTTATTTGTAACACATCAAAACTTTTTCAAATTTAAGGACCCAAAATGCAGTTAAAGTCGGTCTATTTATTTTTTTTATTCTACATTTATACAAATATTGCTCATCATATGGAAGTACAAAATCGATAATAAATTATTAGATGGTATGAGTAGTGAACAGTGTATTGAACCTCAACTGGCTGCCATTTGCATGAGACCAAGCCAAAGAGACATAAGCAGGTCGGCAGTTGAGTGACCTACAGCGTTGTTGATTCTATTAAGTGAGCTTTTAATAGTCGTACAGCTGATCTTTCTATTGTGAAGTATTTATATGAATACTAAGAGATTTAAGTTATTTGTGCTTAAATGCTTGAACAGGTCTACTACTATGCGCGGGTGCTCCGTAGTGCATAAGTCATAATTATTATCGTATTGCCAATGTTATGTCATCCAGATACTCCCAGAGAAACTTCAAATACAAGTATGCATTTAATCGTTGTGAGAGCATACATGGTCCAAGTCATTGACCGCCTACCAACGTTGCCCACACATTTACGGATATCCTAAGTTGCGAGGAGTCGTGCTGTAAAACGTGGGGATTTTCGTATGCCTCATGGTAAATGTTGTGGTAATTGAAAAGACCATCTTTGATAATCGTAGATTCGTCAGTGAAGAAAATTACTGAAGCAAGATCTGGCTGCTGAACTTCTCTACGCTCTAGGCTGAAAGAAATTCAAATAATTTATCAATGTGGCAGCTTATAGTGCTAAAAAATGTTGTCTATTTACATACAAGAGAGTAATAGGCTTTTCTTTTACACGTAAGTGCCGGTCAAATGTATTAGATGTATTATTAGTCGATACAAAGTATTCTCAATTATGTAAGTAAAATTTATTGTTATCCCAGGAAGTTTAAAATGGTAGTGGGGTTAAACTATTATTTATTAATAGGCATTTTCTATTTTTCGAAAGTTGTACCAAACATGATTACTATCACTGAGATTAATAAAAGCATGTGTAAAGTGTTAATTTGCAGTAGCGTCCAAGACACTTGATGACTGGTAGCTCAACGAGCGAAGGAAATAGAAAAGCAAAACACATACTAGCCATTAATGGAATTTCTCAGTTCGCTAATTGATTATTGAATCTCATGAGCGAACGCGTAGAAACCGCACGTCTTCAGGTTTGCTAATCATGACCCTTGTGTATGCTTGCACTGGGTATTGAATTACGGCAACTTATCTAAGTCGAATAGGTACAACACAGATAGTAGTATATGTACTTAGAGATATTAAGCAGCCCTCACAAACCTTATCTAATTGTATATCGAACATCTACATGCATGCAAGAGCAGCATGGGCGCGCGTGTCTGGATAATATTGCTATGAACGGACCTTAATATTACAGGGATGTTATAAATTAGCGTGAAAAGCGATACCTGTGCTGCCTAATCCGATTTGCAGCAGATTAGTTAGTTGTCTTGTTAACAATGGAAGTTCTAAACCTAGAATAAATGGCTTGTTAATTTATGGGCTTGATATAAATGCTCAGAAAGTCTAGTTTATCAATCTGATCCGGTGTTATTAACTCGGTAGATTAAGTCATGCACACCGTTTGCTGCTGTAATTCTTGGAAAAGGGGTATAAAGTTTGTCGATAAAATTTGTAATGCAATATAATACTACAAAGAGAGCTTACTTTTTGCAGTTTTGTAATATAGTACCATAACATTGTTTAACTTTTGAATTTTGTCGATCATGTTTCTTTGTTGCTTCAACATTGATGTGATACATAAATGTGACGTTCAATTATGGGAGAAGTTTTATTCCAATTTTGTCAATGCAGTTTGTAACAGTCTTCTGCTATTACAATTTTCTGGGTTTTCTTATAATAATGTACGCCAACCGTAGCCAACATATAATGCAGATTATACGATGAGAACTTTCTGGTCCAGAATCTAGAAGCCTGTCAAGTTTTCACAAACGATCAGTTTTCAATCAAATGTCAATAATTTTTGGTTAAGTGGTATTCATATTTGCCGTTTCGGTACCAGTCCGGTGGTATCGGGTTCGAACCTCGGAATGTTCTTTCTAAATTGGATTTTTTGTAGTTTCCCAAAGTCCACGGTAAATGCGGAAAGATAACATTTTCAATCGGTCTACAGCCGCAGGCGTAATAATAACTCATAGCCAGCCGATGCCATCTGTAATTGGCGCAAGCCGTTGGGGGATGTGAAGGCTAACTACATTAGCAATTCGTGCAATTCATCGTCACCATCTAACAGCTATTCGTTGTGTTGTTCTTCTTCATCAGTGATTAATGCCGCATAACCGCAAAATCGTGTCAAAACAGATAAAGAGCGTTCTAAGACACGACGGAAAGATAGAAAAGCTCTTCCACGAAAATGGAAACTATATATACCCAAGCGCTAGAGAAATGCCGCATCGTAAACCTGCTGCTGAAGTGAAGCAAAGCAAAAGAATTCCGAATTTAAACCTCAGTTATTACTACAGTACTAATACAATCAAAGAATTTATTGAAGGTGGAATAAAAATTGCTAAACTTCATCAGCCTGATTTAGGGAATTGTTCTCGGTTATTAAAAATTTTGGAAATAAACATTTTCAAAATAAGGTCTTGAGGATGTAGAAATAGCCAACGCAAGACTGAGAAGAGAGGCAGAAGCTTTGCAGAAAGTATCCCAGAAGCCTCTCAGAATATATGGATGACAGTAAAAAGAAGAACATCCTTATGACGTAGCGCTGTAGTTGTGTTGCGCCGTGAAGCGCCGGACATTCTTAACTATCGGCCCGCCGGGGTCGTCGTACCCACACACACTCACACACACGCACAAAACCAAAACCAACCCCGCATCCGGTAGCTAAACGAGCAACCAACTCATCATCCGATCGCTAATTGGGTGCCAACTACAACACCCTTTCGCTAACTGGGCGCCAACCCCCAACACCCGTTCGTTAACTGGGCGGCACCTCCCCCCCCTCCCCCCAATTCTCCAAATGACATTTTATTGGGGTCAATCACAATTTGCAATTAAATTCTTACGTTGATTCTAGTTTAAACAACTTGTTTCTCAGTTTTAAACATAAATTTCAAAATGGCCGCCACATCGAAACACAAGATCTTTTAGTTCAGCCTTATTATCGAAGTGGTAACAAAATTGATGGCATATGGGTTTACTTGGTTCAGTATAGCATCGAAGAATTTCAAGTTTGGTTTCCACATTTTGCATTGGCATATATGCATTTGGCGGCTTTGGAGAGAACTCTAAAACTGTTTGCTGAAACAAGTAGTCTTTTAAGAAAATGAGACAATGCAGTTACTAAGAAATGTACTCCTCAAGCTATCAATAAATAGGTAATGGTAAATGAACTGCAAACTGATCTGTTCGACACTGGTTAGTAGTATTCGTAAATTATCGAAAATGGATTTACAACTTTATCCATATCCTGTAACTGCAGTAGAGTTGTTAATAATTACCAATTTTCTAATTATTTTATAAATATGAACAATAATAATGGAGAGCATTCACAAAGAGTCATCTTGACTGATGAAGTATGCTTTGTAAGTAACGAGATACGCAAATTTACAAAATACCAGAATTTGAAGTAATGAAAATCCACATGCAGCTATCGAGGGATCACTACATCCAGAGAAATTACGCGTTTGGGAAACGATATGCCAAACTTGAATTACTGGATCAGTATTTATTCAGGGAACGTTAACTGCTCAAAGGTACAGCACAGGAATTTTAGAACTATATATATTTTCAACAAGATAGGACACCTTATCACTGTACTGCGGAATCTTTAGATTGCTAGAGAATTTTTTGATCGACGTCGAAATACTGAAATACTTTGGCCTGCACGCCTATCAAGCATCATCAAGCTCTTTAACTCTAAACCGCTTAATTTTTTTAAGAAATGAAGACAAGTCAAATTAACTTCAAAACTTTACTTCCAAAGTCGAAGCTATTTATAAAAATCATCTTAGATAAAATGTACTCAAAAAAGCTTAAACGCTCACTTTCATTATATAATAAAGAGAAAAACCTCTTAGAAAAATTTAAAAGGTGTGATATAATATTTAAAAGCATGTCTCCTGTAAAAACCGTATTTTTAGTTTCGTCACTATTCCATTGGATGAGAAATATGTGACTTTAACAATATACATCAGTGTTTGGAAACTCATACTAACGTAGTAAACAAGAATCATTCGGTTTAGAAAAGCAGAAAAGGTGAAAGTGATAGTCAACGTATGCTAAACCAGTTATTATAATTACTACTTATTATACTTATATGTTACTTTTAAAGGAGATCTACATATTACCAAGAAGTAAGTTCTAATGTAGCGATCGTGTTTATATGAAGGAAGGATGAAAATATGATTTCTATCAGTCAATAACACTCAATAAATACGCATATTACTGGACAATGGTGTGTTTTATGCTGCCGCTGTCTAAAGGCAATCACCCACCACTGTTCTTTACCCATGTCTAACTAGTAGAAAATGCTATCGTCACATCGATCTTTTCAGTTTCACTCAATTCAACAAAGCCCTCATTCCGTACTACTGCAAGGCTAAGGGGATTCGGTGGATATGCGTTCGGCGTTCGATTCACTTCGTTCTATTGGTTGGGTCGCTGTGTATCAGAGTTCTCTTGTTTTACAACGGTTAGTAAATCTTAATGTCGGTCAGTAATTATTATTAAAATCGAGGATTATACGCCTGACAAAAAACTGTGGTAGAACAGCATTACGGTCGCAATTCAGAAAAAGTTACAAGCGATCTATTTCCAAGAAATTACCCCGACAGATCAATTCCTAGCGCGAATGCTATTCGCTACACGCAGGCTTACAGTTTAAGTCCGGTTCATTTCTAATCGACCATATTGCAATCTATAGCTTGCAAATAATATCTTGGTATATGAATTATAAAGTCAAAAATCGTAGAAAGACTTATTTAATGTAAATAACATAAACTATTTAGGCACTAAAAAATCAGTATTACTATAAATGACTGTAAAATGCACAAGCAATTCAAAATAATAGCACCCCATTAAACATGCAACTTGTACATATATATAGATATCTTTCAGGACAGTAGTAACCTGCAGTGAAATAACTTACAAATCTGAACTAACCACAATATCCGATAGAATAGTTTTGCAAAGGAAAATATGAACCTCCGAGAGACCCTGTATTTCCCGACCAAAAGCCCGCGATGATTTTACTCTTTTAACAAAAGTTAAGAAGAGGTATTAAAACTGTCGGAGCACGATATCCTTATACAAAAGCTCTATTTCATTTGTTAACCTAAATAATTATCATTTCTTACAGAAATAGAATTATGAAACTATATGGTCCATGAACCGACAAGGCATACTTGTAGGAAAGTATTAAAAATGTGTAAGATGTACGGTGCATAAGCAAATAAAATATGTTATTGTTTGACGATGAAAAGCAAAACCGAAACGTATTTTACAAACACATATCAAGTGAGAGTCAACCGTTTAGGCGATTATTCATACTTCTATTACATTCAATCATGTACGTATACGATTATATTATAAATCAAAACTTACGGGAAATTTTAAGTCGAATTTATGATAGCAAATAGGGTATATCAAGTAACTACTAACGTATCATGTTCTTAATGCATACGTAATTACACATGTTTTCTCATATTACTTTTGAATCGGTTAAGGGCACTTTAGCAGAACAAATATTTGTGCAATTACTGTAGGGAAACCATTTTAACTTGCTGCAGCACGTCTAACAACTTGTGCTGTAGATAATATGGAAGTCCAAATACCTATTAAATACACCTTTTCATGTATATGTTTTCCTTACAAAAGCATGGAAATTCTAGTAGGTAAACTATTATATCAGGTGGTAAAATTCTGCGATGGTAAAGTTGCTCATATTACATGATATGTACATATATGTAAATTATTATTTATGAGCTATATACCATGTTAATTAGTACACACAATAAAATA
Organism: Popillia japonica; assembly: GCA_004785975.1. NCBI lineage: Eukaryota > Metazoa > Arthropoda > Insecta > Coleoptera > Scarabaeidae > Popillia > Popillia japonica. The sequence continues at coordinate 19,814 of ML219406.1, forward strand.
TTGGTTCTTTTATTTATTATGGAATAATAAATATGCATAGCAAATATGAAACTCAAAATTGCAAGTTTATTAGATTTGTTAAACGATACAGAACTATCGGGTTCGTTACTGCAAACCTACGATGTTATAATTACCTACAAATTCATTACATAATAAGTAAATTCATCAAAAGGTAGCCCTTTTCTCAAATGAAATCTAGCTCGATATCGAATTTCACGAATAAACAATGTTTCTACTAAAGCGTCGAAACATAATAAATCAAATCTACGTTTAAAGTCAATAAATTCATTCACTTTATCAACAAACATGGAAACCTCTAATATTTCTCAATTACCCATCGACCAGCATTAACCAAATCCATTATACGTGTACGCAACCTACATTCCATATATTGACAGTTATCCAGATATTAAATTATCCCAAGACTTCCCTTGTTCCCGTTAAATCCTCTGTCTTCTAGCATACATCTATCCGCATGTGTATAGGGCGGTGTCGTAACCTAGTGTATTACTACCCTGAACCTCAAAGGACAACTCCGATTTTGACTTTAATCTTTGCCAATACACATTAACCTTCAATCCCTGTTGTATGTATAGTAACTAGGTAAATATTGCAAAATTGAATTATATACATACATATATACCGGGTGTTAAAAAAACGTTGTCGGATATTTCACCCAATTATAGTACTGGTGGAAATAAACAAAAAAGTCTTAGTCAACATGGGTCCGCAATTTAACTTTTGACATATAGTCGATTGCATATTTTAAAATTCATTTTTCGGTTTTGAGAATAGTTCTCTTTGTCAAACAACTGATTGTGACTTAAAATTAGTTCAGGTCAGACATCAATCAAAAATTAAGTATGTTAAACATGTTTATTTTTAAAATATTGCATGGCTTGCTACCTAATTACATGTTAAATCGTATTAAATTTGTGCAAGAGGTTCACCATTACAATATTAGGACAGCTACAAATATCCTTGTACCTACAGCAAAAAAGTCTTCAACGCAGAAGTCACTGTTTTATGCTGGACTTGTGAAATGCAATGCAATTCCTTTTTATATTAGATCGGCAAACGCGATTAGAGAATTTAGAAGATTGCTAGTTGGTTATGTGACAGCATTTTTAGTACATAGGAACATAATTATAAATTAGATTTGTATATTTTATTTGTATATTTTTAGCAGAATGATGCCAATAAAGTTATTTATTTATTTATTATTTATTTATCTGTCATCAGATTATTTATCATTTGCGTCAATTTTGTTTCGTTCTCAAATTATGCAGAAGTACACAAATGCAGAAATGGCCGATATGCATTTTATATACGGTCGTGCGAATGGTAATGCCACTGAAGCACGGCGTATGTATGCCGAAGAATTTCCAAATCGGTAGTTACCGCGTGATAAGATTTTCTCAAGACTTCATATCCGGCTGTCCGAAACTGGTGCATTTAAAATTAATGGTGGTTCTGGTAGACTTAGATCAGTTTCTTCCCCCGCAGTAGAATTACATATTTTGAGACGGGTAGAAGGCAACCCAAATATTAGCAGACGAAGACTTGCCGCAGAACTGAACGTCAGTCATCCTCTCATTTGGAGAATTATGCGGGAACAGCAGCTCTATCCCTACCACGTTCAACGCATGCAAGTTCTTGCTCCTCTCGATTATGATGCGCGTAGGGTTTTTTGTCATTGGGTTTTACGAAAGCTGGCAAAAATTCTTTATTTTGCGGCTCAGATTTTATTTAGTGACGAGGCTGGGTTTACAAGAGACGGAATATTCAATTTTCACGACTGGGCAGATGAAAATCCCCATGCTGTTGTTGAACTGCATCACCAAAACCGTTTTTCGCTAAATGTTTGGCTTGGTATTTGTGGAGACTGTATAATTGGTCCAGTATTTCTCCCTTTGGAAGCGAGGACTTGATGGGCTTGAGGGGGTGCTTTTATGTGCCAACACCTCGGTCTCTGTCTTGTCCAGGACTGGTGTTTATCACGAGTCAATACCAATGTGCGCGGTGAAGAGCCACATCCTACACGAGGTGCTTCTGTTCTATGCTAAACACATTGGATCTAGACCTGCCTGTCGGTAAACGGGCCTGCTTTCCCTGCGGCTTAACTGCAGGGAATCAGACGTCCATGCTCAGCTGTCGTGTCGTGGCTAAGAGCCTGCACATGGGACTAACAAACGGGGCCGGTGGTGGGCTTCCTCGGAACGCTCCACCACCGTTAAACCAGGCCCCCTCTCTGTGCTTTTGCTCGGTCAGGGGTTTGAGGGGCCTTGGCTTAATTGCCTGGGCCGCGAGGAGACAACTTCACCAAAAAACCTAAATCCTAAGCCAAGGGTCGAGCCGATGGGATGCGTGGCTAAATAGTAGATCAGTCCCTATCGATCCAACCTTCAGGCACCTGGCGCACCTCATTGTATAAATGCCTTACCCACGTACCGGGCCACTGCGTCGGGTCGACCTTTATTTCCCCTTACTCGTGGCATCACATATGATGGAACCGCAACAAAACCAAACCACCAAACCTGGGGACCCGGAAACTGAAAACCCACCTAAACCCGAGAAGGGGCAACTACCTCCTGCCCAAGTGGCGGGTGGCCTAAAGAAAAAGAAGAAGAAGAAGCAGTCCGGCGCTCAGAGGAGCCTACGAAAGGCTGCAAGGGAGGCCGATCAGGCACAACCTGGCACCTTCACTGCCACTGACGCCGTTCCTGCTGGGATCAAGCGAAACCTCTCCAAGGGAAGCAGCTCCAATACCACCGTCAAACGGAAGAAGACAGGACAGCCTGTACCTACAAGGTCCTTCAGGCAGACGCTCACGGATGTCCGGATGGCCATTGTGCCTGAGGGTTATCCTGAGAGCTCCATCTCCCAGGAGCAGGCGGAGCTAATTCGAAACTGTATCCTGCAGGAGCTGGACAAGCTCGAACTTGGAAGACCGGAGCCCAAGTTCAGCGAGCTTCGACACCGTGGGGGGGGAGGGGAGGGGTGCTGAAGGCTGCCTGCTCGGACGCGAGTACTTCCTCGTGGCTGGCGGGCGTTGTTCGAAGCTGCACTCCATAGGAGGGAGCGACGCTGAACTTGGTAAAGGAAGAAGACCTGCCCAAGCCGGTGAGGGCTCTAGCCTGGGTTCCAGGACCTCCTGTGGCCCCGGAGACACTCCTTCACCGGATGAAAATCCAGAACCAACTGCTCCCAATGAGCTCCTGGTGAGTAGTAAACACCAAGGTTGACCCCAAGGGCCAGCAGCTGGTCGTGGCCATTAATGAGAGCTCATGGAAAATCCTGTAGGACACCTACAACGGCAGACTGCACCTCCAATTCTCCCTGGTGCCCTTCAGGCTACTGGGACGAAAGGAGACAGGAGCGACTAATCAGGAACGGATGGACACCTCTGAGGCGGGACCATCCCTCCAACCCACTCCCGAGTAGACCGGCAGTGAGGGCACCGAGATGGCCGTGGACTCTCCTCGGTCGTCTGGAACCGTAAGTACCATCACGGACGGAAGAACAGATGGTGGACCTCTTGCGCACACCACCAGCTGAGGAAGACCGCATAGCAGGATAGGACTAACGTCTTGAGACTGCTACAGATCAACCTCCACGATTGTAAGACTGCCTCCGCCGCGCTGCAAGCCTATGTGGTAAGTAAAAACATTGATATTGTTCTCATACAAGAACCCTGGATATCCAGGGGTAAAGTGGGCGGCCTTGGGAGCAGGGGCTGGACTTTACTACATGGAGACTGCCCCGGTCCCAGAGCTTGCCTGCTTATTAAAAACAACCTAAACTATTTGCAGCTTAGGGATCACTGTTTCAGGGACCTGACCACCGCCAAAATCCAGTGGATGGACGGAAGTGGGGTAAGGGACCAAAGCGGCCAGCAAACGACTACACATAGGTCTGGAACCGACGTGTGGGAGCTCGTATGGTTGAGTCAAGACTTTCATCCGAATTCAGCTCGCTGCCAGACACCGGTCCCACTGGAGGGGACTCACTGGAATGAGACACTGTAAAATCCTGGGTGTTTACCCGCACCAGGACAGGCTCCGTAAAGCCGTCTCTATGAGCAGACCCAGGCTAAGGATGCTAATAGGTATCCTGACTGGGCACTGCACACTGAACAAACACCTGTTTCGCATGGGCTTAGCAAATTCTCTCCAGTGCAGAAGCTGCGGCAACGTGGAGGAAACTCCCGTGCATCTCCTTTCCGACTGCCCCGCATGGGACATGGAAAGGCGGAGTTACTTTGGGGCGACAGATTGGACGAACCCAGACTAGAGATATTAACTCTCGACCAGTTTGCACACTTTTACTCACGGGTGCAACCGGAATGGAGGGCCTAAACGATATGGGGGCACAATAGGCCTTTTTGGCCGAGTGGCCGTAAGGGGACACCCACCCATGGGGATTTAAAAAAAAAATCTCCCTAAACGTTTAACGGGACAAGTATACTTCGATTTTTAAAAAAATGAATTATCCGATTTGTTGGAAGACGTGCCGCTTTTTAACAGATTAAATATGTGGTTTATGCACCATGGAGCGCCTGCGCATTTTTCCATCGTAGTTAGAAATTTCTTAAATCAAGATTACAACGAGAGATGGATAGGATGGGGTGAACCAACTGCCTGGCCTCTTAGGTCCCCTGACCTGACACCTCTAGACTTCTATGTTTGGGAGCATCTAAAACAATTAGTGTACGCACGATCTGTAAACAATTTGGAAGAACTCAGGGAACGAATCGTAAATTGTTGCGAGGAAATTCGGAGGACTCCAGAAATTTTCGAAAGAGTGCGTCGATCTTTCATAAGAAGGTGTGACGCGTGCTTAGAAGTGAACGGTGGACATATATAACAATTAGTTAGGCAACTTCTTAGTTAGTTCAACAATTTAGTTTTACTTTAAATAACCATTTGTTTAATTTACATTGCGATCAGAATTTCTTTCAAAATTTTTATCCTAATAAAACAATATGCAATCGACTATATGTCAAAAACAGTTGAATTGCGGACCCATGTTGACTAAGACTTTTTTGTTTATTTCCACCAGTACTATAGTTGGGTAAAATATCCGACAACCTTTTTTTAACACCCTGTATATAAGGAATCTGTTTTATGTTCTATTTACATTGAAGTTTGAAGTTTTTACGCCATATTTTTTTCTATTTTCCACAACGATTGGCTCGAGAAGTTAACTAACTAATTATTTTAAAATAAAGTTTATGGAATAGGGAATAATCGCGTTTTTTTAGAATGTATTTTTTAAAGAGATGAAGTAATATAATAATACGTGTATGCATTCTTTTTCAAATATAAATTATTCTTACAACAAAAAAAATAAAATAATTCTTCGTTCGCGCTAAAACGAAGGTTTAAGTATGGCCGGCGCTGTGACGTCATAATCTTGTTGTATCTATGTGTACAAACACATCTACAGAAACACCCGAAAAAGTGTTTATACATGTTCCTAAACAGCCAAAAGAAAGGAAGCTGTGGCTAAAGACTGTAAGACGTGGCCCTACAGAAGTGTGAGCAACATCATCCCTTTATTTTTGAAGATCACTTCGATATAAGTCCATATACAATTGCTTTACACTTTAATGATTTTTTCAATTATAAATGTAATATTTGTTAACCCTCCATTAGGTGGCGCCTAATTGGCGTAACGTGTTTAGTCACGTTAGGTCCGGTGGACCTAAAGCTAATTTTTGATATTATTTTTTTCAATTATAATAAAATGAACTTGCAGTGTTATAAATGTTTAGTTATACGTAATTTGCTGACATTATTAAGCATGTTTTATAAAAAAGATTCAATGTACTCGTTCGTTATTTCGAAAGTATAGAGAAAATTCAATGGATTACCATTTGTTTCTCTTTCTGGTTACCAAAACTTTTCAGGAGGAAAACTTTGATGACTTTGTACAGAAATATATTTTTACGATAAAAAAATTAGTGAGTACCTATCTGAGTCTACATTTGCTGGTCAAATTTTTTGGAAACACGTCTGTCCAGCGGACCTAACGAACGACACGGTCTCATTGGCTGCGTTCATAACAACTGAGCGCTTCGTAGCGATTAATAATTAATGTTATGAAATGTTATAACAAGTGAGCGCTCAGTGAGCAATCGCCATTCTAAGTAGCGAAAAAAACTTTGCTACTTTGGGAGCGATCAACAATCACAAAACTTCACATACCATTCAAGCGTCAAAAATGACATTTGTGTAAACCGCGTGAACAACGAACATTCTGCCGTTCAGTTGTGGCATGAATCGCCACATCACCACATGATCGCCACTGATCGCTACGTTATTGCTTGGAAGCGTAGAAGTAGCGCTAGGTAGGTATGTTATGAACGCAGGCATTTATTCATCAATTACCGAGAAGCTTGGATCGTTGTCGTTCTGCGAATTATGCAAGTAAATGTAAAATCAACTGTTCTGAGATGTGAAGAGAGGCACAGACCGATATTCTAATCAGATTTTGAAATATAATCAAAGAAAGGCGGTATAGGTATCTATACGTGACTAATGGATGGTTAATAAATAATGACACTTAAATATATTTATTACACATGTTTACAAACACTTACAATAAACTATTCAACAATCTACATCCACATTTCCTTAGAAATTACTTCTATATAACTATGTACTTACATGTGTTTATGCATTCCCAATAATATTTAAATATATACTTGCCACTTTATAGTAGTAATTTTATTTTAGCTGCAAAATGATGGTGAAATTTAAATCTTTCAGGCCGTCAAATAAAGAAAATCAAGACAAAAAAATGTAATAGGTACCACATAAATTTTAGTATCTATAAGTATAACAGTATAGCACATGTATTCATGTAAACGGAAAGTAAACCCGTTTACAGGATTTGTACGTCACAAATGCGTTAGCGATGCGTGTTAAAATGAACGCCTGAACGCATTGAATGAATAATTAATAAAAAATTATTAGTATTTATATATATATATATATATATATTTTTGCAAAAAGATTTTTCAAATATTCATTTATTATTATAAGGCTGTCTAACAAATATATAACTAATGAATAATAGCATATAGTATACATTGCTGCAAATAATTGACGAGCATATCCTTTATAATCTGAACGCGTGAACATACATCAATAAAATTTGCAGAACAGCAAGATTCCCTATAGACGACTCTATCTACCGAGTTTCGACTTTTGCTATTGCTGCATTTTTTACTGAGCGACTCCGATAGGTGGAAAATGCCGTCACCTTCGAGACCGACGGGGGTGGGTGAAGCCGGTCGTTCTTAGTGCGGTGTAAAAGTCCAGTAGGTAGTTGTATTCGCTGCATAATGTCGGATTGATCGAGCTACTGAGCGAGGAATGCTTGTGGGGATGCACATAGCTGGTGTATCTGTTGGTGGTGTTGCTGGCTATGCATGTAGGTATGGCGAGAATGGATTGAAGCAGGACGTACGCGCCTTCAGCCGCGAGCAGAATAGGCCCGCGCGAGGACCCCGCCCTTCTGTATCGTCGCTTGCGTCGTCCTCAAGGTAACTTCGAACCGTTTGCTAGCAGGAAGGGAAGGCGCACTCATTACTCGAACCGTACGAGGGCGTTTGGTAGAAGGTAAACTACGAGCATGCCGTGCGTTGCAGCGGCTTACACTCACTCCTGGACACCGCCACACACGCTACCAGTTCACGGCGTTCTCTATGAGGGTAAGTTATAGTAGTTTAGTACTATCTTTCACCAAATTTTATTGTCTTAGAGCCACCCGTTCAGATTATGTAGGGTGTGGTCGTCAATTATTTTCAGAGGGGTATTCATATCTTAACACCTGAAACTAGTAAGAATTCTGCTTTACTCTTTTATTCCAATTCCTACTTATAGGTGATAATTACACAGCTAACGATGGCATTTCACACACTAAGAATACTTTGCGTAACAAATATTGTTTTTTTCCACTCACATATTGTATTTTTCAAACCGAGGGTCTTCAGAAAAATTGCCCCTGAAGATATGGTTTTCTATGAATCAGCTCTTTTTGAATATCTCCGAACGTAATACGATTACTTTATTTTATGTCGGATATATAGGAGTTTGCTTGCTCCTGGAAACTTTAATACAAATGCAAACATGTAAACATAATATAAAGACCGAGACTAGCTAGAACTTTTAAACTGTCTAAAAATATAATATAGCCGTCATATATGTATTCATAATTATTAATACAAATATGTCTCCTAGTTTTCCTCCTTTTATATATTGTCTATCTAGGGTTCCTTATTCGTGTCTTATCCTGCAGCACTAGCAAACTTTAGACACATGCTAAAGATTTGAAGATATATTTTAGCAACTTTAATAATAATAATAATAATAATAATAATAATAATAATAATAATAATA
>ML219406.1:28231-52382 GCA_004785975.1 Popillia japonica
TAATAATAATAATAATAATAATAATAATAATAATAATAATAATAATAATATATTTCGTTCCATATATACATACTAATGTGTACTAATGTCATAAAATATATATAAAACTGTGCAAACAACAACAAATACGCAATAGTATCAAGCATATTATACACAGACAAATTTAAAACACATTAAAACTTACATCAATTGTACACACCGTAAATGCTCTCTTAAAGTTTTAGTTCAAAAAACTCTTGAATATTATATAGAGGTTTTTGTAACAAATAATTTTTTAGTGTGTGTTTGTACTTGAGAAATGACGCTTTTATACGATATGGTATGTGATTATAAATCTTTATGCACTGATGTAAGGCAGTTTTTTGAATTTTACTTAAGTGAGTCGCTGGGGACTCTAGAAAACCATGTGCGGTACCTCTGGTGTTATGATTTTGTATAAGTTCATAACGCTTAAACACATCTCTGTAATTACATCTAACAAACAGTGCGAATTCCAAGACAAAAATAGCGGGAAGTGTTAGTACCTTATAGTTTTTAAAAATATCCCTACACGAATCACGCCTATTCATACCAAAAATTGCGCGTACACAGGCCTTCTGCAATACAAAAATCCTCTCAATGTCTACCGAATTCCCCCAAAAGATCACACCGTACCTAAGAAGAGAATATGCATTAGCGTAGTACGCTTTAAGGGCAGCATCAGTGTTCACACTGCGACCGATGCCTTTCAAAGAATAACACGCACTACACAATTTAGCAGCTAGATGATCGAGGTGGGATCTCCAGGACAATCTGAATCAACCTCCAGCCCAAAAAGGTAGTCTCGGCGGAGCAGGTAAGCACTTCTTCACCGGTGTTGACACTGTGTATCGCGCGTGAAATTCAATAATTTTGTCTTTTGTAAGTTTAGTTCTAAGCTGTGGTATTCGAACCATTTCTGCAGCTCAGTAAAATTAGTTTCTAAGGTTACAGCCAGATCAGAACTATTTTTTGCACGTGTGACTATTGTTGTATCATCCGCAAACATGACCACCAAATCTGACACAACTTCCGCAAGATCAATAACATATAGTAAAAACAGCAGCGGTCCGAGAATAGAACCTTGAGGGACTTCATTCAATGTCAGCAACCACTCAGAGTGAATCACGTTCCCCCGCTCATCATAGCCCGTAACACATTGACTTCTATCTGACAGATAAGATTTAATTCAAATAAGGTACAGTCCTCTAAATCCCATTACTTCAAGCTGTTGAAGCAGTACCTGATGGTCGACGCGGTCGAAGCCTTTAGACAAATCCATGAACACACCAACAGTGACGTCACCATTCTCTAACCTCACCAAAATCTCTTTCAGTAGCTGGAACATGGCACGTGATGTAGACCTCCCCTTAACGTAACCATTTTGTTGATGATTTACCATATCATGTTTATGTATAAAGTTTTCAATTCGTTTGTAAACAATTTTTTCAACAATTTTTGAAATATTTGATATTAAAGCAATAGGTCTATAGTTTTCAAATTGATGATTTTTTCCCTTTTTTATGTATAGGATTTATCAACGTGTACTTTAACTGATCTGGAAATATACCTAATAGGTTTATAATATGTGCTAAAGAGACAGCCAAAATGTCACCGCAATACTTGAGCACGTTCACCGGTATACAGTCTGGGCGCACCGCTGCTGTGTCCTTTAAACTATTTATTGTGTCGATTACTTCATATTGGTCCGTAGGATACAACAAGAATGTATGAGAAATGCTCTTAAGTTTATGTTGAATTTGTGTTTTTTGTCTATCTTTTTTATTTATTTCAATGAAATACCGATTCATATCTGTCAGTAGTGCAATATTGTTAACTTTACCCCGCATGCTTGAATCATAGGAAAATCGAGTTCTATGATGGGGCTACTCTACGTCGGCAGAAGAAGATTCTTCTGGACTGATATTACTACCCATAAAATTAAATCTAGTTGTTTACAAAATTTGAATAAAACTACGCATCCTTTTCTACATAAGTATGTATGCATATATCTACCATGTAATACCTAATTACCATGGTACATAGCTTTATTTAAACGTCAATGTTCAGATTCGGATTGGCTAATATAAAAATTGTAGAAAAATATTTATTTTCTGAGTGCGATGTAGATCCATATTGCTTTATTTCGGAGTGAAAACTCGTGTACTAAATTTTTCATTTTGAGCGAATATAAGTTCAGTGTACTGGCTTTAAGGTATACATTACTGTAGAAATTTCAACCCTAGTCTATAAAAATTTCACGAGAGACTGTAAAAGTTTAACATGAATCTGTACTTAACTGTATTTCATTTAGTTTCTCAAAATTTTATTCGCGAAAATTCGGATATACGAACAGGAGTTTTGGTTTCATATGTATGCGGGTGTTTGCTATACGTATATACAAAATATTTCATTCAAGAAATCATGAAGATAGGCATATAGGTGCAATGTTACTTTGCGTGTAGTTCTGTTCCAGTCAGTTCGTCTGTAATTTATTATATTAAGTTGCGCAAGTTTTGTGAGTGCTTAAAACGAAGAAAGATCAAGATAATCTATAGAAGTACAAGTTTTAAAAATTAATATAAGACGCAGTCTTGAATTAACTAAACTCTAAAATAAATTGTAAGTAATTTCAGATATAGAAAATGGAGATCAACTAGCTTTTAGAAATGATTCCGGTTATTCTTATTACAAAAAGAGAAACTAGAAACTGGAATTAATATTAAAGTTTACATATACTCATACACAGACAAAATCACTGAATAAAATAGAAACACAAAGAAAAACAAATGAAGTATACCAAAACCAAATTTAGAACAATAGGAGATTACATAGAAGCAAATAATCAAGACCAAATGTGTAATAAGAAACTTAAACTTATACTTATGAGTACAAACATGTACTGGCGCTTTTTGTAGATTTTAGCAAAGCATTTGATCGTATCAATCATAACAAACTTATATTGACGTTGAAAGATATAGGAATCCGTGGACCACTATTAGATTGGATAAAAAACTATCTTCGTGAAAGAAAGTTTTGTGTTAAAATAGCTGATACAATGAGCTCAACGTGCAATATAAGTAAAGGGGTACCACAAGGGAGTATTTTAGGTGCACTTCTATACTTGATCTACGTAAATGATAATGAATTTTGCTTCGATCAATACACTTGTTTTTTATATGCGGATGATACTTTAATATTAGCTATCAACAAAGACCTAAGACATGCGGAGGATATGCTACTGAAAGGTTTCTATAAATTTCATCTGTCGGCACATGACAAAGAGCTACTTATTAATACCTCTAAAACTATATTAATGCATATTGCGTCGCCCATTCTGTTGTAAAATGCGTTTTGAAGCTGGTTGTGCACTCCAGTAAGTGCTTGCACATTAATAATGATAATGAAACTACTCATGTATGCAATTGCAGTGGTATCGTCGAATTGGTTAATAAGCAAAAATATTTGGGAATTTACATCGACAGTAGATTTCTGAGGGATCTCACATCATGGAAATTGGAAGAAAACTAAACTACTTTGCAGGTTGTTTTTATTGCCTACAAGATTTGGTGCCAACAAAGATCCTCATTACGATATATCATTCATTAGTGGAACCTAATCTATCTTATGGAATAACTATATGGGGCGTAGCGTCTAGTTATACACAGAAGTTAAATACTACACAAAGAAGGATTATAAAAAACTTGAATCGAAACTACAAATAAGATTTTCCAGGAATACAACATTTTAAATATATCTAACCTTTTTGCATTTCGTTACATTGTCAACAATTACTTCACTCGCGAGCAGTTACGTGCAGTAAACCATGTCCATACAACAAGAGCGATGGTGGAGGGAAGATATCAAGTTCCTAAAGTAAACAATAAATATGGTGAAAGACATTTGAATGTACTGCTCCCAAAAATTTTAAATCAATTGCCAAAAAATATGTTAGAAGTAAAAAGTATAAATGATGTCAAGAGAAACGTCCGTATGTGGTTGTTGCGGTCCGGGTATCACAAAATTTAATACTAAATTGTTGTTTACTACTACATACTTATTGATTTCGCATGTGTGTGTAGTTGTGTGGAAGGCTGTCATAAATTGAATAATGAACGAATTTGCCGCTGATAAACTTTCAGCTTAGCGGTACTGACTTTATTATATCTTCATATGTAATTTATACGTAATTTAGTGGATTTAATGTTAAATGTATGTAGATTTCTTTTAGTTTTATATTATGTACGAATTAATTTCAATCGACTTCTATTAAATAGATGATAAGTACTACCCATGGAAAAAAAAATGAATATGCTTGAGTTTTCACTAACAAGGAAACACCGGCGGGTGTCCCCCTCCAATTTCGATGAAACTTTACAGATCGAAACAGTACCACAAAATAAGAGACACGTATTTTTTTTATCTGCGTATCCGCACGAGATTGGGGTACAGCCCTCTCCAAAGTTTGGACAATTTTTCAATTTTTGCAAATATTTCCTCAACTACAGAATTGACAGATATTAAATTTTCTTCTTAATATAATTTGCAGCGTAGTGGCCTAAGAGTGGCGTAATCCGTATTCGCAAAAAGTTAATAACGCGGAACGGCGTACCCCATACCTCCCATTTTTTTAACATTTTTTCGTTTTTGTATTCATCAAAAGAAGGCCGCTTTTACACATAATACGATGATGTATAACAAGTTTAGAAAATTAAAAATTGTAAAAATAGAAAAATAATAATAAAGATTCAAAATTAATAAACTTGTCTATATAAATCAAATGAACTGTAACAGATATAATTTTCTTTGCTTAACATAATTTCCAGCATGATACATTGTCCCAAGGTAGATATCGTCACAAAAAGCTAATAACGGGGGAAGTGGTACCCTATACCCACCATTTTTTTAATAATTAATTTTTTCATTATTCATCAGAAAAAGATTGCTTTTACATAGAAAACGGTGATGTATAAAAATTTAGAAAATTAAAATATTAGTAATAATAACTCAAAATAAATATATGTACGTATCTATTGTCATGAATTTTATATCCACTTATCTACGCATACATGAGATTTCTTAAATACAGTCACTTCAGATATAATTGGTAATTATATCTGATCATATTACTTCAATGTCTTCCTTTAGCTTCTTAAGCCCACCGTCGAAGATCCATGTCGTGAATTATTTTTCCATCGATAATGCTATTTTCAAATTTTGTAAGAACGTATTCAGTAATAAACCGTAATTTATCCGTGTGGGTGCCGCCTCTATTAACACTTTCTTCCCATCTGCGCAACTGTTGTAGCGATTTCACTTTTCTGAATTTTTGGATGACACCTGCCGAAGTACGTGGCTTGGATTTACCACTTTTCCAGTACTAGACAACTCTAGTTTTGTAATCTAGGTCTATAACGCTACCCCCTTCTTCAGAAACATATGCAATATCTTCATAATTGTCTTCTTCGTCTTCTGCTGTTTCTTCCACAAATTGCGCTTCGTGTGGTTCTGCTAATTCTTCAAACTCTAATCCCATTAAATTTTGAAAGGAGAACATGGCGCCTTGTTCAGCAGATACAATTATATTTTTCAGGACATCATGCAACTCACTTTCTTGCGATGTCAAAAGAATTATTACGATGTTAGTAACCTGAAACGTTGCCAGTAACATGTTCAACGCATTACCTATATTTACGACCGCCATTGTGCCAAACTATAGGCACTGACCTACACTGCACGAAAAATGACTTCTAATGTTCCCATTTGGAATACTCGTCTTATATACCTATTTCCTACATGCAGACGTTACCACTTAAATGTTCGTGGTTAATTACTATGCATTCGGGGATTTATTTTTATCTATATAATAATATGATCAATCACCAGATCCCTTATCGCGTAAAATTTATAATGAAAATTACCAATTATATCTGAAGTTACTGAATATTTAAGAAAACTCACGTATGCGTAGATAAGTGCATATCAAATTCATGACAATAGACACGTACTATGCCGGACAGCTTAAAACGAACGCTTAGGAAGACAGGTGAACCTTATGCACACCGAGGGTGAATCTAATCGGGGACAAATGTGGACGTTAATCCTTTTACCTGTGGGCATTCGAAACGGTATACGTATAATATAGCTAATATTATATTTATGTCGGACTGGTAGTTGAATATAAATAAATGCCTAGAGGCAATAATTCTTTTTAATTTCTAACAATAAGTATATATGTATATATTATTCGAAATGCTTTCTAATATTATTCATCGCCTAAATTTCTTTCTTCAAAGGCCTATAATTATCTTTGATTAATTTTTGTCAATTTCAATATATTCGGGTATGCTGGTTCCAAGTAAAAATATGCCTTCCAAAGAATAACAATGAACAATGAATTTTGAAAAATTACGAAAATGACAGTGTAATACACAGGTTATATTAAATACCTTACAATTAAATTCTACGGATGTAATTATTTGCTTATTAATTAATAGCTTTTAAATGAATATTTTCAAAATTCAGATTACTTCTATTTAAAATTATTATACTTTTGCCTGCAGTACGAGGTAAAAATATACCTTCAAAGGAGTGGCGTTCCAAAACAATGAATTTTTAAATAGAAATGTAAGCAGTAAAACTTCGTAATTTACAAGAATACGAAAATTACAGAGGAATATACAAGTAATATTAAATACTTTATAATTAAATTCTACAAACATCATTATTCTCTTATGAACTAATCGCTTTTGAATCAAAATTTTTCAAAATTTAGGTTACGCCTATTCAAAATTATTATACCTTTGCATCCATCGTTTTGTGTATCACATAATTATTTGAAAGACACATAATTATTCCTAGAAGTTATAATCCTTTTCAAACGTATATATAGAGATTCAGTTTGTACTAGTCTAGTTAGTTGAGCAGCAAATCTGGTCATAATATGGATCGTCCACAGTGTTCTGATGTTGAAAAAGGAAAAATTATTGCTTTACGAGAGAATGGATTGTCTATTGGGGAAATAAGTGCAACTTTACAAAAATCGGTATGTATTGACCTATATAAATCAATCTACAATCTCATGATTATTTAGTGAAAATAATTCAATAATTTTTCACTTTTTTCCAATTTCTTTTCAGAAAAGCACCATCCATCGATGGTTTCGACGATACGAAATGGAAGGGCAAGTCGGTAAACGGCGTCGCCCTGGCGGATTAACAAAGAAAACGACAGAGGTTCAGGATGAGGAATTTCTCGCAATTGCTCGAAATAATCCGTTATGGTCATCAGCAAAAATTTTACACGCGACAGACATTCCAGTAAGCACTAAAACAGTAAGAAGGCGGTTGAAGCAAGCCGGTTTAACATGTTACAAAGCTGCTAAAGTAGTACAGTTTACCGAAGAACACGCACAAATGCGAAGGGAGTTTGCTCTCCAAAATTTAAATGAAAACTGGGAAAGTACCGTATTTGCCGATGAAAAGGTGTTTCGAAACAACGAAAATGTCCATAAACTTGTATATAGACCAAGAAATTCAAGATATAATATGAATTATGTGTCTAAAGTTCAGAGAAGTGGTAGAATTTCATCGGCATTTTGGGGCTGGATGTCTTTGCATGGACCTGGTGATTTGGTGGGTATAGACGGTAGATTAACCGCGAACGGTTACATCAATATTTTGGAAGACTATATACTACCACTTGCTCACGCTAATGGCGGCTATATTAAATTGGTGCACGATAATTCAGCGATTCACACAGCGCGAGTAGTAAGCGAGTGGTTAGAAGAACATCCAGAAATCGATGTCGTTCGATGGCCCGCCAAATCACCGGATCTAAATCCCATCGAAAATCTTTGGGGAAACATGGTAAGAGAATGGAATGCGGAGGATGTTAATATCAGAAATCGGTACGACTTAAACCATTACGTACGCGAAAGGTGGGAATTTTTTCGACAAGGAGACATATGTTCCAATCTTGTGGCGTCCATGAACAGGCGTCTAACTGAAGTCATCGAGAATGATGGGTACTACACTAAATATTAAATAGGACACGTTGTGGGTCTATTTCTTGGTGCTTTAATTTAAGAATTGTTTTTTACGTTACTTGGCAGGATTTATTTGTTAGAATTGTTTTTTATTTATTTGTTATCTAATATTTATTGTTATAGAATTAGTTTTTATTTATAGATTTGTTTCCTAATATTTTTTACGTTTTCATTTTTATTATTAGAATTATTTTTTATTTTTTCTTGTCTGCATTGCTGTAAATTTATTTTATTTTTATAACTTTGTTGTGTTTTATTGATAAAATAAAAGTTTGAACTTGTAAATTGCTTTTGAAATTACGTCCAAAATAAAATATAAATAGTATTAAACTGCTTATTATTTCAGAAATAGTTTAAAACTTATACCTTAAATTTGTATGTAGTGATATTATCAGACCTGTCATTTATCTACATATAAACTATAAAGTATTTAAAATTAAAAATTTAGAAAAACTGAATTTAAATTGTAATAATTAGGTAATATATCTTTTATTATGAAATTCATTCAAATGTAAAGTAATTACATTAAACGAGCACGTATCGTATTCAATAATCGCAATGATAGAAGGATTCGTTTCACAACAAACGCCAGCTTATATTAAATATTATACAACGGCTCAGGTACACAGGTAAGCAGATTTACTTGCCCGCTTCCCCTCAGGGACTTGCCCCCTCGGTGTACGTAAGGCTTACTTTCCTTTCTCTGCGTTCGTGTTAAGCTGTCCAGCATAGTACATATAGTTATTCTGAGTTATTATTACTAATTTTAATTTTCTAAATTTATTATACATCACCGTTTTCGCGATCTTTTTTTGATGATAAATGAAAAAATTAATTATTAAAAAATGTGAGGTATGGGGTACCCCGTCCCCCGTTATTAGCTTTTTGTGAAAATATCTACCCTGGGACCATGTATTATGCTGGAAATTATGTTAAGCAAAGAAAATTATATCTGTTATAGTTCATTTGATTTATATAGACAAGTTTATTAATTTTGAATCTTTATTATTATTTTTCTATTTTTACAATTATTAATTTTCTAAACTTGTTATACATCATCGTATTCTGTGTAAAAGCTGCCTTCTTTTGATGAATAAGAAAAAGAAAAAATGTTAGAAGAATGGGGGGGTATGGGGTACTCCGTCCCCTGTTATTAACTTTTTGCGAATACGGATTACGCCACCCTTAGGGTCACGCAATATGCTGCAAATTATATTAAGAAGAAAATTTTATATCTGTTATAGTTTAGGAAATATTTGCAAAAATTGAAAAATCGTCCAAACTTTGGAGAGGCTGTACCGCAAAATCGTGCGCATATGCAGATAAAAAAAATACATGTCTCTTATTTTGAGGTACTCTTTCGATCTGTAAAGCTTCATCGAAATCGGAGGGGGACACCCTCCGGTGTTCCCTTGTAAGCAAAACTATTTGATTTTTGATGATAATTCCAAAAGATTTTGTTAATGATGTGATGTTGCTTGTAAAAAAACAAGTTTTCACTTTTATTTTGCTCTTATGCAATATGTTTTGGTTCGAATTTTTCTACTATTGTCTTTATATCATCACAGCATTATGATTTATTATATATAATTCCGGTAGTTTTAGTAAATTTTCAGATTTATATAAGTACATAGGTAATTAATAGAATCAGAAGCTTAGTTAGAATTTAGTTAGGTACACTTTTAATTTTTGTTCTTGTGGATTATGTTTTTGGTTCTGAATAAACTTATATTATCTAAAAAATAATAGTTACAATGCCGATTGAAGCACCATAGATACCTACTGATAGACTGAACTATTGAATTAAGATAATTACACCAAAAATTGAGTATTGTGAGTTGTAGACTAGCACAGAAAGTTCTTAAATTTGTCTAAAACTATTCATCATACGACGTATTTCATATAACGGTCTCTCTATGAGCATTTATCCTTTATTGGTATACATATTTCTATGAATTAAAGGAAGCATGAGGCCGTTATGAAATTGAGCCGTCAAAGGAGATGGGGACAACAACAGAAACAAATAAATTTAAAAAACAGAAGTACAGGTGAAAATGGGATTTTAGTCGAAGTATTCAAATGTGGTGGAAAAGAACTCAAACAGAGAATTTCCAATCTTATCACTAACATGTGGGAAAATGAACAAATGACTTTGGTTTGACATGACGATATAGTATATCCTATATACAAAAACAGTGATCCCAAATAAAAAATTGCCGAGGAATAGCATTGTTGGATGTAGAATACAAATTAATATCAATATTAAGGGGGTTTGTTGGAAGGAAGTGGCGCTGCAGACCAGATTTTTTCATCAAAATGATCCAGTAGAATAATTGGGAATGAAATCTGGCTTGTGGATTGTCGCTAAACGTATGATACAGTGGTTAGAAAGAAGCTGTACGCTCTAGGAAAACTTTGCGTGTCAGCTAAACTTATTAACCTGGTAAAGATGACCCTGACAATGACATATAATAAAACACGGATACATGAACAGGTAATGGAAAATATTACTGGAAATAAAGATGTCTGGAAGGAAGGCCCAATTTCAACGGTGCTTTTAAATTTTATCTCAAAAGCAATACTAACAGAGAGTGGCATTGAGACTAATGGCAAAATTTATGAACGGTGTTATTAGATAGATCTGACCAAAATCACAAGATGAAAGAGAGAATTAAAGGCAGCGTTTGACAAACTAGAAAGTAGGAATTTTGGAATACCAGCTATAACAGCCTGCGTCAATGCCCAAAGTGTGGGGTGGCTTGGACACTTCTATCGAATGCCGAAGTATAGACTTCCAAAGCATATGTTGGAAGAGGAGAGTGGTGGAAAGAAAACAAAGGAATACTGCACTTATTGTTAGTATTAAAACTCAAGTCTCACCGATTATGTTATGCAACTCTCGCAATGTCTTGCAAAACAACTTCAACAACACCAACTATTTACTGTTTTACACATTAGTACCTTATCATTTACCTGCTTTTCATCTTCCAGGTTATAATACAACCTAGCTCAGCGCTAACGTTTATTGCAAAACTTGCCTATTTGATGTAAGACTGGTTAATTGAAACATGTAACTAATGCATTAGAAACATCAAACATATAATCATTTGCAATATACTCGCGAACAACAAATATGAACTTATGGTGCTATAATTGTAATGCTATTGCAGTGACACTTTTCATAACAAATTTTATCAGTATTTAATTCCATTGAATCTAGATATTAAATTGAGATTGAGTCTTCATTTACTACGATTACGCCCTCAATTATTCTCTGCATTAGACAAATTAGAGGATACTGTCTATTGTTATGTATAACTGCTAGAATGGCGAATATGCAGCTTCCAAATTAATACAATCATATCTTCTCGGATGTTAATTGCAGACGCGAAGACGAAGTATCTACACGACAGACAGCACGAGCCGGATTCAGGTCGGATTGTTTAGAACATTTCCTGATCAAAGCGACAATTCCGTAACGGATACACAACGCTCTGTATGACTACTACCGCCTTTGATCTCCTTCGATATCTTGTAATTTAAACGAAATTAGATTCACATTCACTAAAATTTCTCTTGCCTGTATTGTCGACGTGACACAATCCTCCCAAAAGCAATGCAAATAGCATTTAGATTTTAAAAAGATAATAGGATGACAGAGGAGTTTAGTATTGTATTTATCCTTTTCGTTATTATAAAATTAAGGTCTAACGGTGGAGTAAAGTTAACAAAATGAGACAAAAGGTAAAGCTAAGTATTATCTCTCGTTTATTAAATAAGAAAATGAGCGACTACAAATTTTAATAGGAGTAATGAGGAAGAATACGTATTTTAAAATTAACGACATAATAACCCTTGCGTGACCAAGATCCTAAAGTTGTACTATCGAGGGCAAATGTAATGAATCAGACTTCAAGCGACATGGCGTTCCGCAGGTATTCGTCACATTTGATTACTCGCACTGGGCGGCTGTAATTAGAATTAGAGACGGATACCTAGCAGGTGAATTTCAGGTAGAAAGATTCACAAGAAATATAAAAGCGATATATTATAATTTTATTCACAATAGTTGCATTTACTCTTTATATTAAGAAGCAATGCAGACTAGAATTCTGAACTATATTTCGTAAGCACAAGCTGTTTCTTTGGCAAAAGTAAATATTGTTTGCTATTATACATATTCACGATACACACGATTCTATTTATAGAAAAACGAATTGTTTCCGATGCCTTATTAGAAACGATTTAAATGAAGTAGCAGTTTAAAGGAATTTATATTTCTTAATATTTTCGCAATCACAAAATAAGGAATTTAGTTTTAATTTATTAAAACATACATAGGTATACTAAATCTATTTTTCTAGCCATTATGTGCGTAGATAAGCACCGTTCAGATATTTTTCTACTTTTAGGTCAATTTAAACACTATTAATTCGATTACATATCATTTATGCCAAAACCAGAGTCATCACTTCGCACACTTCCTAAAAAAGATGCAGACACTATTCGCTTTCAAACTGCCAAACGTCTTTCAGTCGCCAAGCCTCCTCAAGAAAATCTTACCAAAGGAGAACGTACATCCCTAAGTTCTCTCCGCGCCAACAAACACATAGTCATTCTTCCCGCTGATAAAGGAAACGCCACTGTCATCGTGGATAAGTCACAGTACGTAGAGAAAATGTCAGATCTTCTACAAGATGGTACTTATACTCCCTTAGCTCGTGACCCCACCTCCAGTTCGAACGTCAAATCACTTCATTGATCAAATCGTCCACCCCGGTTGTATGATCTTTCCAAAAATTCATAAAGAAAACATTCCATTCCGACTTATAGTTAACACAATAGATTATCCCACCTACAGCCTAGCCAAATATCCCGCTAGTACCCTTAAGAAATACACAGGGAAACCTTCATCTCACATCCTAAATTCCTCTCACTTCGTCAAACTCATCTCTGAAATTTCTATCGAACCTGAAGATCTTCTTGTTAGCTTCGATGTTACTTCACTTTTCACGAAGGTGCCCATCACCGATTCCGTCGCTATAATTCATCAGTTATTAATTCAAAACAATCAATCTCCAGATCTAGCCAAGTTGGTCGAAAAATGCCTCTCTTCAACATATTTTACTTTTCAAGAAAAATTCTATCAACAAACCACTGGAGCGGCTATGGGTTCTCCCCTTTCCCCGGTGGTTGCTAATATTTTTATGGAAGCTTTTGAATCCACGCTGATCTAAAACCGAAAACATGGTTAAGGTATGTTGACGACACGTTCATCGTCTGGCCTTATGGAAAAGACACCCTTCCAACCTTCTTGGATTTTCTTAACAGTCAACACTCTGACATCAAATTTACGATGGAGATTGAAACAAACGGTTCCCTACCCTTTTTGGATGTAGTGGTCACTCGTTTGCAAAATGGTCACTTAGGACACTGTGTATAGGAAACCCACGCACATGGATCGATATCTTCACGCCAAATCGCATCATCATCCAGCACAAAAACAATCAGTGATCAGCTCCCTTGTTCATCGAGCATTTTTAATTTCCCAACCCGATCATGTCAACCAAGATTTGAAACACCCGGGCTTTATAAAAGATAGTGAAAATCTAATCTAATCTAAGAGATTAATAATTAAGTATGTTCTAGATAAATATTAATGTAAATTACATGTAATAATATCAGCTATTGCTAAATAAAGTTCTATTCTATTCTATTCTATTCTATTCTATTCTATTCTATTCTATTCTATTCTATTCTATAATTATATAAAATAATGACTAATTTATCATAAACTTCTTTTTTTCTTTTATTAATTTATCTAGGTTGTACCTGAATTCAGTATCATCATATTCATTTCCAATATATTCACAATTCGCTAGGTTTAAATTCTTTTAAATGCTCGCTACCCTTTGGCCTGCAGCTATACGGCTTATTGCAGTAACGGAATCAAAAGGGCAAGGAAAACAATTCCAAGCTTAAATTTCAGAAGTATTATCGCAATCATATATTACAGCCTTGGGAAACAGACGGAAATCAGGATAGAAGGAAGCGTTTGGCCAATCCTAGGATTTAGTAAAATAAAATAAACATTAAAAAATCCAATTTTAAATAAGAAAATTTTAGATACAAATCCTTTAATACACTTGGCGTCCTTTTTAAAAAAAATCGATAAGACTCTCGTGACGGCTAGGAACATACTGACTAGTCATGACTAGTAATTCAAATTTTTCTCGAAAAGTGATTAATTTTTTCATTGGAGGAAATGAGGAATACAACAACGGAGAAGGTTGGTCACACAAGATTTGTCAAGGCTATTCGTTGGAGCTGGCGCTTTCTTGGACACCATGAAATCACAAATCAGAGAGCCCGTCGACGAATGAATACTTAACAAATCCAGGATCAAGATAGGCAAAAGAATTCCTAACAGAACAAAGGCCTACTGGATAGAGATAGGAAGACTGTCAAAATAATAGGAGGTTTGCTGACCAATCATTATAGACTTAAAAAGCATATACATACATAACATACGCCTAGTGGAAGATGCTATTTGCAGATTCTTTAAAGAGAAGGAAGAAACCCAGTTCATGTGCTGTGCTTGGCGAGGGCAAGATTTCTAGTACTGGATGTACAAAAGCCTCATAAGAACATCAAAGTTAGAAGGCGCCTTCTAGGTTTGGAGAAGACTGCAATAGATCTGGAATGGTCGCGGTGAAAGAGGTACGTAGAGCCACCCTAACTAAATCCCTAATCTAATCTACCTGTGCAAAAACAACTATTGCTATATGTGAGAATATTACTCTCAGTTATGCTGCATTGCAATACCTATCCAACAGAAATTTAGAAATTTACCGCAACATGCTACTAAATTAGTCAATTATTTAATACAAATGCGATTCCCTAAAAATATTTTACAGCATTTTAACGTAATATTTCTGCCAATTTGACTGAAGGAACGTAGCAAACATACATATAATGTATGCAAGGAATTTAACTAAATGGTTTCTGTAACTTCAGCATGAATTGTAAGAGGAAGAAAATAAATGTATCATATGTTCTGTTCGTACTTTTCAGTTATTTATGATCGACGGCTACAACACCTTCTCTTAATTTTATCTTGACCTACATCCAATTTTCATTGCAACCTTTTCCGTCCGTCAGCGGTTCTAATATTCTACCTTCTTAGTGCGAGTCTTTGCAAAATTTAGGCTCAAATACAACAGAACACATTGTGTATCTGCTGGAATAATTTTCTCGTTTCGATTTAGTCACTTTATACCTGTCAGCACCCTCGTTATCAAAATTTATCAGTGTGCAATAGTCTCTACTTCCTTCGCAGCAATAAAATCGTTATTTTATATTGACGAGAGCACCGTTTTGTTTACCACTCTTCTTTATCGTCATAATTATACTCATAGCTTCTACGTTTTTGACGCTTAATATCGTAACATTCGTGTGAAGTAGACATATTTATATAATCATCTACACAATACGATTGTTAACGATGTTAATTCAAACTGGAACCATATGGCTGTTTTAATTACTGCTACTTTAATTCTATAACATTACTTTGGTTTCAGATTCTAACAGTTATGATAGTTTTACCGGTAATATCAGCAGGTTTTTCCATTGTATTTGTTAGTTTGTCCTCCATGTTGATACGCTTTTGGTCAGAGTTTATAAGAGTGTTGTCACAATTAGTCTATGAAACAATCTTAGCTTTGAAACTGCGTTTGAAGATGTGTTTTATATTTCTTTCGGTACGTTTATTATACATTTCGATTTTGTTTAGATTTGTCCTTTTACTTTTTATATTCTGTCACGATTTGTGTCTTGCAGTTGTTCATTGTACACATTCTCCATGTTATGTCAGCTTGTATGTAACTACATGCTAATTCACTATCACAATGTAAACCATATCGGCATTGACAATGCAATCTACATGCACCTGTTGTTACCTGGAGAGTAGTTTAATACGAAACGGTAACTTGCTAAATTCCAGCAACGTAACTTCAATCAAATCAATACCGACTAATAACCATAGGCTTAACTAATCGTAATTATTAATAAGAGCATTGTACAAATACACCAGCTTGGCGAATATACAATAACAAACATGTCATTATATTTACAGATGGAGGGTTTGTCACCAGATTGTCAACACCTGCGATATACTCTAATATGGGATATACGTTACAGAATATAGCGCAGTCACGTAATTTATCATTCAGCATCCTCATTCGGTGGATAAGATCCAACCGCGGTTCTACAGGGAACTTCGCAACCTAATCCTCTTACCTAAATGAATCTCCTACCAGAGAGCTCTGCTGGCGTTCTATTTCTAATTAGTATATTCTATTTCGGTTTCGCTTAACTTATATATACATATGTATGCCCTCTCCGGCATACACTCAAATGTGAATTAGAGATCCTCGGTATAGCTTCAGAGATACGTACATAGAGTAGTAAATATTTGGTAATGTAGTGCACGTATCGGGGAGATAATGTAAAATAAATTAGCCCCGTTATAAACTGGTATGCAAATATTTGGAGTTCTACGACTTCGTAATTTTTGCAGGCTGAGTGTATGGTAATTTCCCCGTACAAATTTTTGAGAACGATATACATCCGAATAGCTCCAAATACAGCGAAAGATAAGATATCATATAATTATAGAGTGACAGATTTGAAATTGCTTTTTTGTATTATGTTGAATGATTTTTATTAAGGAATTTTCTTACAATGTAGATTATATCATAAATTACAGCATAAACTATGATAATTTCCACTTAGAAAATTCACCATTTCTTCCCAAAATTTACATCTGTTCGCTTGTTTTCAGGTCAACTTTTAATCCTGTAATTAATGGTGTATGTAATTGACATGATGTTTAGGTTGTTTCATTCAAGAATAACACACTGTTAGAACTTTTTAGAATCGTGTTTTACTTAGACAAAGAGAAATTTGAACAGAAGGTTACTGTCTGGAGACAATTTAAAAACAAAATCTTCTGGTCAGGTGAATGGCGCAAGATCACAGCACCATTTTGTATGGAAATTGTGGGAAAACATTGCGATTGGTGTGAAGAAAAAGGAGCTACAATTTTTAAACATTTTTGCTCATATGACTCTAATTTTTTAGATAGAATTCAAACAACGGTGACAAATTATTTAAGTCCAGAGTTTCGCAATAGCCGCAAAAAAATAGGGAAACTGTTTCATGGCCGCCAAGATAGTCTCACTTGAGTAGGTACTCTACTCTAAATTATCTTTTATGGGAAATAGTCAAAAGCCTTTATAACGATGGTGCTGCACATATGGAACAACATTGCAATTTACTCTAGAATACACTGCAATTTCAAGATCTATACAAAGAATACTTATAAATACCAAAAAAATACACGAAATTAATGAAAATGGTAGGTATTTGAACATTTTCTATAATTGTTGGTTTTTTCCTTGGTTTTGCACATATACCCGACATAACCAGAAAATTTAGAAACTTCGATTTCCATGTGGAATAAAAAGATATCCCAATGATGAAGTTTCGAAATGAATAAATCAGTATGCAAGGCACTCACTGCTGAGGCTTACCTTTGGAATCTTCAGAACAATAAAAATAATGTAACGCTTATATATGACCTTAAAATTGGGTAATACAAGCTCGATGCTCCTAGTGGCGGTGCAGTCGTTCTCGGTTAATGACAGGCTAGAGTTGTTGAAAAATGCTAGAGGGTGATAATTACAAACAGTAGACAGTTAGAAATACATGCAGACTTACACCGCATATGACCTACTGATTGCATACTATGGTAGTAAGATCCATGATAACTTATGGCTATCTGGTTTGGTGGCCAAAAGTTTCAGAGAGCCATACGACAGCTGATCTGTCGACAGTTCAGCGACTGGCATGCCTGTGAGTAACTCGAGCTGTTAGAAGTACTCTAACAGCTACTATTGAGACCATGCTAAATACATATACCTTGATATTTTTATCGTGGAAGAGAGGAGAATGGTTGATAGCGTAGTAGCATAGCAATCACCAGGATCTCCTATGACAATACCTACAAAGTCTTCTTGAATTGGGACGAGTGGAGCGAGAAACCTGAGAACCCAAAACTGGTACAAAAGGATCAAATGGAGATACTAGTTCCGGTGTTGGTGTGTATGAGAAAAATCGGTGTGAACCACTTGGGTGATACATAACAATATTTTAAACAGAACTATCGTGCGCTGCAGAGTCTGCGTCGCCAACCGCAAGGGGAAACGATTTGCATTCTCTCCGACAGTCGGGCAGCCTTAAAGGGTCTAGTATCATATTATATAGTCCCCAAGCTAGTACGGGAGTATCTGCAAAACCTAACTATTCTGGCTAATACAACAAGGTCAACTTGGTATGGCTACCAGAGCACACGGGTATCAACATTCCAGACCAACTAGCGAAAGAAGATCCCCAAATAAAATTTGCTGGACCGGAGGCAGGTCAGGCCATTAGAAAGAGTGCGGTACGTGTTGCACTTAATGACCGGATTGTGAAACAACACCAATTAAATAAAATACTTGGACAAAGGCACAGCACACGGATGATGGAATGACCGTCAAAACGATTAACAGTTGACTTACTTGGACTGAACGGGATTCAACGGAGGGCAGTAACGCGTAAAGATGAACCCATATGTAGACTCTGTAATGAGGAGGAAGAAACAGCCTCTCACGTTCTCTTCGAATGTGCAACACTAAATCAACGAAAGTTTGCAATGGAAAGCGCATTAGAAGAAGTTGGAGAAAGATTTACCAAATAGACTTCCAAATTTGATCAAGGGAACTAATCCGCTTGAGTAAAACGAAATCAAGGTAGAAATAATACAATAGGCCTCGCAGGCCGTAGTGTTATGAATTTTAAGAGATCGCCCTACCTTGATAGTAATCAATCAATCAGAGTTGCTGGAATCGAATACTTGTCCCGAAGGTGTAATGAGTCCCCTAGGATTGTTTTCATGGGTGAATATTATTCAAAACAATTAAGAATATTTTGCTGCATATAGCCAAGTAATGTTACAACAAAACTTTTAAAAACGTATAAGCTACAGTGATAATCCGGCAAGTATTACTAGTTTTACATAAATTGCAAATTGTTGTTAGCTTTTTCAGTATCAATCATCAGAATTATAGCATCTTGAACAAGTGAAAGACTTTGTTTTGTTAATATTCTGGTCTTGTAAATTACAAAATTACAATGTAAGTAGAGTTGTATTAATTTCTATTTAATAAAATAGTTTTCTGAAGTAATCATATGACTACTACAATAAATGAAAGTTTTTACAGTAAAAGGAATGTCAATGTAGATAAACACATGCAACACGGACACGGAAAGTGGCAACCATCCTACAATACTTTTCAACCGCTTTTAAAGTTTTGCGGATTCACTCCAAAACCACAATAATCGTAAATTCGTAGGCGGCCGTCGCCCACCTTTACTGTACTATGAACTTTTGTAATCTCTCACGTACTGTAAACGTGACTTTCTTCTTCCTAGGAGGACGTTCGTTGATTTTTCCCACAAGTTCGGACGCGGATGGTGGTTCGGTTGTGACTACACATTTGGTATCTCGTTTTATCGGAAGTTTTCCTAGCTTCATGATTTATTGGACACCGGAGAATAATTGCATTTCCATTTAACTGTCACTCACTGCTAATTTAATTAATGGATTAGATAAAGTTACCGACGTAATGCAAAGAATAGCTTTTAGATGAATGAACGACGATAATGATCTAACAATTAACGTTTTATACATATTATCTACTAACTTGAGGATTATATGCGAACTATTTTTCAATTTCTAGATTAAAATTTTTCAAATTAAATAAGTGTTGCCGTTGTTTCTAGAACTAACTGCTGTAATGACGGTGATATAATAATACTATGTATTGTTTTTTTTTGTATTACTGTGGTACACACAAAAAAAATCCATTTACTTGTTTATTTGTTGAGGGTGGCCAGTGACATGTGGAGGAGAAGCCTCTCTGTGGTTGTTGTACCATGTTATGTTAATAGGAACATTTTCCATTCGTGAAAGTACTGATGATGCGTAATAACAGCACAACACTTATTCTTCTTCGCGCGCAAAAAATTAATGCACACAATTTTGGTTGATTAGTTGGTGATGAAGGAAAGTATTGATTTGCAACAGCTACATGGCTGTATGGCGCCGGAATCTTCGAAATCTTGTGTGCTACCTTTCGTGTTAAATGTAGTAGGTATTATCGACTAGAATAAAATAGTTTCTAGATTCATAGCCAATATTCAATTAGATAAACAGCGTGAAAAATGAATACAATAAGGAATAATCAATAATAAAATATAAAATACGCAAACAAGTAAACAAGCAAGAATAACTCATTGTCAGACAATCTCTAAGTTGCGGCACTAATCTTTCTTATTTTTTCGAAGAGTAGGTTGTGAACTATCATATACACAAATTGGAGGAACCTACGAAACAGCGCTGTATTGTGGCAACGAAGTACAACCCTTCGTATAATACGAGTGCTTCGGTAAAACTTATTAAAATTACTCAAGTTCTCTTTTGGAAATACGCAGCGCAGCGATAAATACAACTTTTAAACAAATTGTAGGATGATGGAGGGAACCAAGATAGACCTTTTAAGCTTGTAAATGCCAGGTCAAAAATGTATAATTTTTCTACTACTTATAATTCTTTTGTTAAATTACTTAAAGGTAGGCAACTTATGCTACAGCTACGTATAAAATCCTTGTTATAACTAAATCACATTCATTGTATGTGTCATATTTATTGTTGAATGTTGTCAAATTAATTGAATAGTTTAACCATTTAGTGCGCACGCGTTCTATGTAGTGCTCACTAGATACAACGCGGCGACTCCGAACGGAAGCATGCCCGCTCTATGGGTTAATTAGACCATTACAATTTGATCATATACTATAACTTGCACAAGCGTACGAAAAGTTGCCTATCTTTAAAGGATTTAACTTGCGTTATGACCCCATTAACCCCAAATAACAATTCCTCTCTGGTGTCCGACGAAATCGCCAATGAAGCATTGTCTGCAAATAACACCAGAAATCCAGCAGATACGGATACCGCCAAATCATTAATGGCTAACAAAAACAAGAGGCGATCTGAAATGGAGCCTTGAAGAACGCCTAGGTCTATGTGAAACACATCCAACAAACGTGTGTCAGTTTTTATTTTTATTTTCCTTCCGATTAGTACGACCTTATTCATTCAAGCACAAGTTGGAACTTAGCTGATGCTACTTCTTTCCTCAATAATTAAAATGGTTTTAGTAGTTGTTACCTTTTAAAAATATAATCAAGGTGACGTTGACTATTGATTAAAAATGTTTTCTCACTTTTCCATAAAATTTATATAATTTCAATCTATTTTGTAACAGTTAAGAGTAAGGTTCTTTTCTGCGACAACTCCGCTAACACTGAAAGTGTGATAAAGTAGTCTTCTTCTGGCAACAAAAATCATTATTAGCATTTTATTATTTTCTTATTTTGTGTTATATTTTTCAGTAATTCTTACTTCGTAGATTTTAGTTTTAATACCCATATACTTAGAATTGATATAACTCCTCACCAATTTTCGTCATCGTTCCTATTCTAGTTATTTTCCTTAAGTTACCGTCGTCATCTGGAGTACTGTTATTCATTTTTACATAATTCGTATCACATATATGTATGTATTTGAGACAAATAAATATACAACAATTCATTATTAAACGAACTATCAATAAATATGTATGTACTATCACTGGCTTGTTCTATTTTGCAGAAGCAAGGTTGGTTTTACGTCGATGTACATATGGGGATTATTTACGACGAGGTTATGTAAATTAAGGGTCGGTGATATTTAAACGACAAACGCTAAATAATAAATTGCAGTTCACGTTGGTAAACGGACTGAATGGTGTTGATGTTCGGCTGAGTGTTATTGTACGCCAGTGTGTTTGTATACGGTAGAAGAGATATACTACGCGGTAATTAAATGACCGACGATTAAAATATATTGGTGTCAGACTTGCCTGTTGTGTATTGCGAGTAGTAAAGTGAACCATACAATCGTTACATTTATGTACAGATGTGCCTCTTAATAATGAAAATGCCTGGCTATTTTAATGCAGAAGGATGGCTCACTGGTTGAAAGATCAATACTCTAGTGTTATGCAAGTACTATTGATTTGTTTGAATTTCATACGTAATAAAGTTCAGATATGTCATCTGAATGGTCTTGATGAAGCCATCACATAGATATTTTCAAACAACCGACATTATAAAGAACTACTTGGCGTGGACTAGAAGTTGTGATTTTGCTAATATACTTGCGTACACTCATGGAAAGTAAAGATTGGACACTTTCAATACATGTTATATGGAAACTGTCTCTACTTTCCACGAGTGTACATACATATGTACATTCGGAGAAAAAGGAATCCATTGTAATGGACATAGCTAAACCGATTGAGGAGATTGGAAGCGATTAATTTTAGATAATTTGGGCATATTCCAAGTGCACTAAGCTTGAATAAAAGAAGTCCGTGATCAATAGAGTCAAAGACAGCAGATAGATCAGTGTAAATGACATCCATCTGACCATGGCTGTCTAAATACTGGGAAATATACTGAGTAATTGAAACCGGGTTAGTTAGGAACCCAGGAAGGAACCCATGTTGATGAGGGGATATATATGTAGTTGGAAATATTTATCCTTCCCGAGGAATAAATAACCTCTACCAACATTTTGGAGAAATTATTTAAAATTGATGTGGACCTGTAATGCTTCAATATTGAATCAGTTTCTTTTTTGAAAACAGGACTTATCCTTGCGCCCTTCCATCGATCGGGAAATGTAGGTGACTTTACAGTTAAGTTGATACCAATTCGTAATAAGATTAGGAAAAGTGGCCATAACGTTTATGAGTTCATCATCAGACACAGCCGACAGGTCAAAGGGTAATCTGTTTGGAAAAAATATTAGGTAAATCGTAATTGGAACTGTTCGTTTGGGTTTTCAAAAAGATATCAGCAAACGAATTAACAATGTCTTTCTGAGAATGAAAGGTAATATTACTATGGATTAAAGTACCAGGAATTCTTATTTCACCTTTTTTGTGGATGAATTTAAATAGTTCTCTAGGATTATTTTTAATTGATTGGTCAACTTTTTTCCATATAACAGTTATCGGTTAGAGAAATTTGACATCTGCATGTAATTCGATAACGTTTAAAGTCATTTGCATAAAATAATATATAATCTTGCGTCTGTTGATGTTGTATAGATGAATGTCTGATGCAACATTTTTCCAATATTAATAATTTAAATTTCCCTATTTATTTTTCATCATAATTAGGTGTATGTGTGAATTTTGAATTTTACTGTGATTGCTAGAACCTCGTGATGCTATTTACGTTTTATGCATAGTACATAGACATACTTATCAGAAGGCAACAATTGACAGTTGATACAGGCCGCTCTCTAGGGATTAGCAAAATTTTAAATATAAACTAAGCACACTACAGTGGTATGTGGTAGTTTCCAACTCCTGACCCAACTAAGGTAACTTCCCGTACAATATATTTTGCATTATTTAACTAAATACAAGGCCTATAAATTGGTGCTTTTATACCAGGCTCATTCCTAACTAAATGTACCTACATATGTTATACATATATCGTTAGCACACTAAAATTTCTCTAGCTATCTGGCAAACATTTCTGGGAAATGCAAAAGCAAAAAAAACTGCCAACGTTGTAATTATTATTTCTATGTACAGGTAGAGATATGACTGTAATACCACATATAAAAAAGACACTATCTACAGCAGAATCACATCTGGATGAGATTATTTCTGGTAGAGGAGCAGCAATAAAGTTATTTGTTAGCAACGGCCGTATGTACTGTAGGAGCTATTCCAGCTGTTTAATGCAGATAACGTGGATTACTCTAAATTGCCTGGGTAAAATCACTTTGCATTAAAACAGAATCAATACAGCTCTATCTGCAGTACACGTCATTGTTTATTATTTGACGGGTACGCTGAT
>SMLS01073578.1:0-24923 GCA_004785975.1 Popillia japonica
TTATTATTATCAAAACAACCTAGCTTCCTTAGTTTTTTCTCATGAGAGAATTTCTTATTTTTTAATTTTCTATCTATTGAAATGAACATGCTCCGTTGAAAATCACACCATAGCTGATATTCAAAATTGTTAAGACCTAATGTTAATGATTTCCAAAGTTGGTAAGCTTGAATCTCAAGCTTACTGCGTTTGGAATAAAGATATTCCATTTCTGAACGCAGCCATTTTTCCTTGGCGCATCGAATGACTCTGTCTCTATTTTTGCAATTATTCGAAACAGTAACATTAATGAAATTAGGAAAAACAGAAAAACGTTTGCAGGTTTTCAGAAATCTAATATCCTCGTTAATAATCTTAATTTTAGTACTAACCTTGTGGTATAAGTTGCGATCCTTTGACCTGGTAGTCATATTGCACAAATATTCACTGGATCTCTTGGTGCCGAAGTAGAACTCTAGATCACTATCACCCACAGGACACCAAACACTTGGATAAATGCCAACGCGTTTCGACAGCAATGCTGTCATTATCAAGGCGATAATAAAACTAAATAAATTGACAACAACCACTTAACAGGGAACCTATGGAAAATATTCTGTGTTCACGATACTGTGATATTCACGTATACAAATTTTCACATAAATGAGATCTTATTGCACTTAAATTCACACTCTACAAGAATTTGGAGTAGTGGAAATCCACATGCAATTATTGAGGAATCACTACATGTAGAGTAAATAGGTGTTTGGGCAGCGACAAGCCAAGGACGAATCATTGGATCAATATTTTTTCAGCTGCTGAAAAGCACCGCACAGAAGACTCAGAACTCATATTTTCAACAAGATAGGGCACCTTGCTACTGTACTGCGGACCCTTCTAACATCACCTACTGAAATGTTCTCGCCTTCAGCAGAGTATTATTCCGATGTTTTAGTATTTATCTATTAACTTTTAGCTTTTCAATGAGCAACTTTAACTTGCGACAAAACGTTGAGTTAGTAGATTTTTAACTTCTTTTGTGCACCTATTTCATTTTGTGTCTTTACTTAACGTTTTACAAATAGAAATAAGCTAATCGTTGCCAATACATGTGATCAAAGCAACCATCAATTTTGTAAATATTGAAATAATTATCCAATATATGTAGTATACTTTTTCTTTGAGCCAAAATAATTCAGCAACTGGTGCAATGTAGCTGTAGTATCTAAGAATGCTTTCTTTCAAATATGGTAACTGCTGTTTGAAGTTTACCTATGTATATGTTTACAAAGCATAATCTAACAAACACTTCTTTATAATATTAACAATTTCCTACTGTAACACATCCATAGTTATTCTCCAAACTTTACTAAGAAAATTCTTAATAAGTAGTAGTACTTACTTTTAAAAATACTGTCAAAATAGTAACATTTTATTCTAAACTCTTTCGCTTACAGTTTAAGAGACCCAAGAGAAAACCTAGAAACTCAAACCTTTCAGGCAGGCAAATTATTAAGAGGAGCTTATAGAGAGGAGCTAATTTAAGTTCTTACGATGAAAAAAATTGAACATTCTCGTTAGCTCTACCTTCCAAAGTTAATTAAGTGAACTTTTATACAAAATCCTTGCGATGTAATATGCTGTATTCATAGACTAACCTGGAGGCCGTAGTAAATTATAGTACATATTATGATAGAAATATGCTATACCGCAACATTAATGATGAAGGAACGATATAGCAGTCCCTTTTCCTATGTAAAGAATACTTATATAATGCAGAGGATACTTAGACTGTACTCAGTATTCAAGTATGTAATAACAGTAATTATCACATTTGTTTTGAATTAACGAATTCATCAAAAAAATCTTCTACTGACATGAACTTCCCAATGTGTACATCGGTTTTAGGAGGTTCAATTACCAAATATGTATATCTGTGATACAATTGTGTTTAGATAACGATAAAGATACAATGGGCGTCTGCTGTGACCACCTGAGAATCTAACCATGAATCTTATTAAGCATGTTTGGTATTATTTGAAAAGAAAGCTACGAAAGAGTACCTAATTAATACATTCAAATTTAAAAGATTTTACACTATAATACAGTTTTATTGCACATGTTTGTCATTTCACTAAATTTTGGTCCAAAAGCTTTTCAGTTAATTAGGATTAGTTGCACAAAATTGCAATTTTTGGCCCTTCTTCCACAGCAGCTAATCCTGAAAATGTATAATTTTTAATAAGCACAATTTACGAAACGAACAAAAATACAATTTTAATTATATATTTGGATTATGTGGGAAGGGGAATGCCATTTGCACCAAGTTGTGCTAATAGTTTGAGACCACTTTGTGATACATTTTCATTCTGTTTCAACACACAACGATCAACAAAGTTACAATTTTCTGTTCTAGATAAGTAGCAGCTCTAGACCAACTACGACGGGGTGTTAAATTTAACAGAATTTTAAATTGCTTGAAACATATCTATACACCGCAGCTGCATATACAAAAAAATAATATAGTTTCTCAATTAATTAATTAATTGAGAGAACTAAAAAGTGTATTGATCGGTCATTCTGTATCTCTCTTTACTACGACCTTTAAGATCCTTTTGTAAGTACCTACTAATCTTTTAGCACCAATTGGTCTCTAAGTTTCTGAATATCAGTCGGTTTGACACGCCGTTGCTGGAGGTCGTGACATCTCTACCAACGCTTTAATGTTTTTACAGATGTTTTTTACAGATTGTTATATTGATTGCGTGGTACTTGAGGTTTGGATCACTTTGCAAGCGATTAACCTAAGCTTAACAGTGATGGTGAAAATTAGTCGTTGTTATCTTATTACATCTTGAACGACACTAAAATATTTCATATATTTTTGTACGTCTACAAAAAAAATTTCATAACTAAAATTTCAAATGGATTATACTTGAAGTTGAACACGTGAGAGTCGCCACTTTTCCGGATTATATTACCGCATTGTATTCGTATTTTTTGCAATACAGAGGTACTTGATACTCTTAAGTAGGAGCAATACAGCATTTGTAATATTAGTAATGAAAAAATTATCGATTTTTAGAGCTTGTTATATTAACAAATACCTGGCTAATATGCTACGATCTAAGAACCATATGTCGATACATTTCATATGTACATATGTACACTGCACATATTTGTCAATGTCTACATACATACTTACATACGGTATAATGTGTAATACATGTATAAAGTCTTGTGTAACCAAATTCTTACGATAAATAGAACGTGTTATGCATTCTAAATACCTTTAAAGTTTGTAACGATACAACGGCAAGTCTGGCAACTTATTTCAAGATAACGAAGAGCACAATTTGAAAAGAAGAACCTTTTCGTTTTTTTTAATTCTTTATTCCCTTGCCTAAGTTTATCGTTCTTAAATTCTTAATATCCTTAACAAGTCAGTCAACAACTTCTTACCATTCTGTCGACGGCGACTTTCCCTAATTTGTCGGGAGTTGAGGCAACAAACCACTTAAATATTTTGACATTTTCAATTCGAGAGAACCTCCCATAATTGAATGCGTCGAGTTAATTTAATTGGGGAAACGTGAATCATGATAATAATGTTCTCCCTGATGTATATCTCTATTTATATCAATTATGCGCTTATAATAAGGTTAATTAAATAATTTAGAGGTGGAAACCAAGTATGATAGATAGCGTTTTTAATTTATTATTATTTGAAATCTACTAAAGCGGAACATACGTAGAGCACTTTGTTTCAGTGTTATGCTAGAAATACGATTTCAATTAATGAATGAAGTGCATTAATTTGTTACACCATTATTAGCATTTCTAATTTGAATGAATATATGTGTATGGGTTTAGGCTTATTTTCGTTTTATTTCCTATGATCATAGTGGATAATTATTTGCCATAAGCCGTTCTTCGTTTTGTTTTGCACACCATCTCGCCATAAATTGTGTAGTGTTGCTGGTTATATGTCAGGATTATTGAACGGCACAACTTTAGCATTGAACTTTCCCTCAACATACAGAAAGCACTTCATTAAGCCTTACGATTGATACATCAGTTATGACTGCTGATATGCGGTATCAACAGTCTCTCTATTGCATTCGCACTCTGCGTAGAATTGAATTTTTGTCCTCGATCGTCGGCTGGATAGGAAATCTATGCCGTCATTTATTTTTAATTTTAGGTATCGACCCCACGTAGGAGTGTACATGGTATGTTCTAACACCTCGTCCACATATCGCTGGGCCTTCATATGGCGTAGAACGAATACCAAACGAGTTATTAAGTTATAACACTCCATTCCATAATCTCCACGATTTGATGCACATACCTTGTAACAGAAAGTTCAACACATCTCCACACAGTTCCACATCTTCGTCTAGACCTCACACGGCCATCAAATGTTCTCAAACCGAAAAGGGATTCATCACTAAAGACCAAGCCACTCTTAAGTTTCAGTGAAGTCACAACCTACACCACTGGCCAATACGAATGCAAGCCAAATGTTTTGATTCTGCGGTACATCAGTGTTACGGGATAACGCCCGTAAGCTAGACATTCACCGGTAAATGATCTGCTACTGGAGAATCGGTCTCTTGTTGCCATAAGTCGAACGTGGCGATCTCGCAGTTTATTTGTTCTTCTTCGTCGCTCGATTCCTCTTCTACGATGTTCCTCACTTTTCTTGTTGTCTTGTTGTCTCTTCTGTTTCTGTATGAAAGATCTCACAAAATATGTATACACCTGAAAATACTGACGAAAAATACTCAAGAAATTGACAGATAAGCCATTACCACTTGACCAATTTTTCTGACATCTTCATCAATTACCAGCTTATAGTAGTTAAAGGTTTCTGCCAAGTTTGTTAAAAAAAATCCTTCGTGTTGCAATTTCTATGTCACAAAGTATATTATCATCATTTGACCTTTTTACTAGTAAATAATTGAAATTTGGAGACCTAGTCAACCTATGCAGAAATATCCACAACAATATTAGAAGAAATTTTGATATATGAAAATGCGTTTTCTAGCTGTACATAATTTATAAAATATGTTCATTTATATTTACAATTAATTTTCCATTGTTATCAAGAGATTAGATTAGACGAGGCTAACTAAATCTTGTTAACTTTCATAAACATCTGGATATGTATACTAAACAAAATAGCAAAATCAAAGGAAAGAAATTAACGAAATTGTTATAAGACAAACAGCATTAGATTCCGTATTACTGTTTTGACTTTTGAAAATACATACATACATGTGTATGTACATATTTAAAACTTGCCAAGTAGTGAAGAACAGCTATCTTAATGTCGTTAAAATAAACTCACATTCCGTTTACATTAATTTTAAGAATGCAAAATTAAACAGCTGAGCGTTTTAAACAAAATTAGAAGCTATGTGTCGGTTTGCAGCATTTTTCCTATCAATATTTTTAGAAAATGTTCGGCGAATATCTAAAAATAGGCAAGCAAATATTTTAATATCTTGGACGTTTGCAGCTCAGTTTCAAGGTTATCGCAGTTGCGGTCGTTGTTATCTATATATCGTACAACTTTTCTCGCCTATTAAAAATATAGCATCTGCAGTGCTGGATTGCTGCTAGCTACAGTCGACTACTCACGTTGAATGATAATACGAAAAAGCTTACAATTAATCAGTCGTTTCAGAGAAATTCGAACTGATATATACGGCAGTCGAGTATACGTCAAAAAGAGAATTACGTAATATTTTTAACAGCGCTTTGGATGCTGAGAGCATATATGTAATTCTCAGAGATGATTAGACGTGTTTATAAAACAAGAGAATAAGTGTAATAAAGATATATCAAAATTTATGATTTTGTTTGCCGTGATACTCATAACAAAGTTTGTTGGAGGCAGCTAATTATGGGAGATGTAATAAGGCTAAGTGGTTTTATTTTTATTCAGATGTATCAAAATGATGTGTATAATTACTATTTTTAAACTTTGGTGTAGTGTTCTTTGTTAATATAAGTGGTAATGAATCTTTTAATTTTTGTTCTAGATATTGCAGCCAGCAGTTTTTTATATGTAACAACAACAATTTTAGAATTATGTACATATAAGTGCAATCTGCTTAGGTACTCGACTAGACAAATAACTGGTGTCTTACTTAATTCACAAAAATATTAATTTTGCTGAAACTAAAGCAACCTATTTTACTTTAGTAGGAAGTGAGGTGATGTCTCCACATAAGATAAGATTTAAGGCTCGTGGTACTATGACCTTTAGTCACTGAAACCTTCACAGGTCTATTGTAACGTTGTCTTTTTTGGTGCTAGACTAGTTTGAACTTTTTAATGATCCTTGATCTTGGGATTTTCATGGTGGATTGCAGGAGGCATTCACACAAAATGTGTTTCACCGTTTCTAGATCTTCTTGGTATAGACGGCAGATTTGATGTTCAGCTTGCCCGAGCTAATGTAGGTGATATTTCAGGGCCGGACAGTCTGTCAGGCGATCTACTAGTAGTCCTAAGTGCGTTTTGCGGCATCATTGCTAATTTAAGCGATCCTCAGTGCATTCCTTTTTTTTTTCTCCTAGCGTGTACTGCGAGTGGAAGGCCTGTCTGCTATTCTTCCATTTGCTTTAGGTGGCTCCTTGCAGACCTAGTCCAATAAAACGCATTTAGGCTACTGCGGTTGGCAAACTTATTTTCCTTTTCGTTCTCTTCAATTGCCTTGCGGTTTAAGACCCTCCGTGAATATTGTGGCCCAATTGCCTTAGCTATCTCCACATAAGAGACTTCTTGCTACGCTCTGAAAAGCAGATATAAAGTAGCTAGCGAAACAATTATTAACCTTTTAACGATGCTAGATATTGAGATTGCAATTTTGACGAAATTTTGAGCGTTGACAGATTGAGGAGAGAAATTATGAATTTTAAGTTCAACTGCTATCGAATCACAAATATTCCTGAAAAGACGAAGAAACTGGTGATTAACGTCATGCCTTTGAAAATTTAGCTAGACCCCTGGCACGATTTCAGTACTATTAATACAAATGACTTGCGCTAAACCACTTCTAGAACAGAAATTGGAGGTACAGTCTTTGTTCTTCGAGTAGTGTGCATGCAAAACACGCCGCAACAGATATGTTGAATTCCTAAATAAGTACTAATAAAGATTGCAATGTGATATATGAAACCCTACAGAAAGTATGTGCACCACCGTGCTACAATACTAATATTTTTATTATGAAATTAATCGAAAATCCTTTCCTTCTGTAATGGAAAAAGTATTAAACAGAGATGTCACTTAAATCAGCATTAACTTATGAACTAATTTCGCTTGGAATAAACATTTCTCAAACATTTGAAGTTTATTCCCCTGTTTTTTTCTTTCAACTATATTTTGTGTCTACCACCTACAGAACTTAAAAGTACAGAAATATTTGTACACGTTTAGGTAGGATAAAAACAACATAATATAGCGTATTGGTAATTCAGTAGATATTTTAATCTCAGAAATTTCCGCGTATATAATCGTACTAACTTTCTAACATCGCCTACTATTGCTGCAAATACTAAGACAGTTCAATTACTTTCCATTCCTTTTCAAATTTATTTTCACATGGCATTATTAATTCAGAGAAATGCCAAGGTTTGCATACATTTTATATGCAGAAACATGTGTTGAAGTTGGTAACCGTGCGTTGGATCATCATATTCGACACGCAGGTAGATAAATTGTAAAACAAATAGCGGAGTCGGATAATATCTACTGCTAATTAATTTAAATTATAATACATATGTCAGTCGTATTTGCTTAATATGCGTATGTGTAATAATCATATTGTTTAGGTTGCTTTGTTGTAACTTGTAAATTACAATTCTTAGTTTATCAGTTAATTGTAACAAATTTGATTTTTTTAACGCCATATACCCAATAATTATTTACGTATAAGTATTAGATATGATCCTTTCCGAATTTTTTACATCAGTCTATATTGGAAAACTATTACACCTCCTAACATTGGCATAACTTTGTAGACTGCAATTGTAATCATTGGAACGTAAAATATCGATGATATACTGAGCTATAGCGTTCGCGTACATGTAGGGCCTTCAGGCGTTGTAAGCGGTGTGCGCGTTGTTTTAAGAATTGATAATAACTATAATCGACATAAAACATAACATAAAATCGCTGAAATTTAGTGCACATTTGATTCTGATCTTTATATATTTTTATTTATTTTTATTTTGCGTATGGCTGTATACAAAAGACATACAGCTAAAAGTCACAGACAAGAAATAGTGAATAAGACAACACTACATGACACAAACCACAGATTCGTCTCCGTCTTCCAGCGGACAGACTTAATGGTTGGAAGGTCCTTAGCATCGAAAACGAGATAAAGGACTTCATCCAATCCACCAATCTATTGCCATCTTAATTGTCATGGCTGTATCTCCAAAAGGAGTGATGACTATTGAAGTCTTCTGCAATCTAGGCAGAGGGTGGTGAGAAGGCAATGAGAACATTTCCGCTGGCCAGGTAATTAGTGGCGGCTTGTATACATTGGTGACTGTCAGTCCACCCACAGAAATGGTCACAGTGTGTCATCCGTGATATGGGGTTCTTGAATAAGAGCTGTATCGATTTCGTTGTTCGTCCGTTAGCAATCTTGACAGGTATTCGCCTTTTGCTGTACTTATTCCCTCTATATTTAGCTGGTAAAT
Source organism: Popillia japonica (assembly GCA_004785975.1). Lineage (NCBI taxonomy): Eukaryota > Metazoa > Arthropoda > Insecta > Coleoptera > Scarabaeidae > Popillia > Popillia japonica. Next base: position 8,706 of record SMLS01073578.1, read on the forward strand.
ACGAACCAAAGGTCCAACAATCATTCTTGTATGACCCTGAAAAGAACTATTTGTGTGCATATGTAAGACCAGGAGTCCAAAAGAATACTTGGGAAGTTTGGTCGCCAGCTAGTGTAGACTATTTAGCGACCGATACTATTTTACAAAACGTTTTTAAGCGTAAGCAGAAGCGCTTTTCTAAAATAATCTATAGTTAAACCAGATCCTATGAAAAGATGTGTTACATGTATAACTCCTTCTCATAGGATTAGGTACAACTTAATCTGGCAAACACTCTTCTGCTAGCTTTAGTTTTGAAAAAACTAGTCATGGAGTTCCTTCCAACCTTCGTCATTTACTTTTGTTTAACTTGATACCCATTTTTTTCTATGGCTCTCAATTGAGGCAGATTAGCTACGTTTTCAATAAAAAAAGAGGCAAAGACGTATGCATCGTATGTTATATCGTTAAAGCATCTCTATGGCTATCGATCAATAATGGACCGGTCTCATATACAGCCAAAAAATTTGTTTGTTATCGTTACAATATTTTTGTATAAAAGAAACTATTTTTTCTTTTTTCGAATATATTGTCTTAGCACTGATGGCTGACCATATGAACCCCTTCTTCGGAAATTATGTCTTTCGTTTAAATTTAACTCTAAGAAAGTTCATAAAAGTAATTTTTGCAGCACAGCAAGATCCCTTTAATGTTAAATACGACTCGTCATGCATAATGACAGTTTTTATGTGAAGGATTTGAATTTTGTTGGCGTAGGTTACGTAGCTACTTTTTTTCGCTTACTGTGGCTATTGCCTTTTATTGTTTGCTTTTATCTTATCCGTAACTGTTGTTACCGAGAAAGCACTATACAATCACATTATTTGCCATTAATTGATCCACTGTCTTCATTGTGATTTCTAGGATTGTGGTCTTGTCTAGTACAGGTCTCGCCGTCGAAACATGTGTCCCAAATTAATCTAAAACGTGATGCTTGGAGTTACCGCAATTTACCTGTAACTGTCTTTAAACCATACGTGACAATCAGATATTATCCTCCATGTTTTACGTGTTCCGAAGCATGGAGATATTGTAGTGATTTTCCGTTAACACGACCATATTTAACATTTTCATACATATATACATATTACCACCTTGTGAACCTGTTTTCTGATCGCACTACAATAGAGTATGTAGTTTATTCTTCCAGAATTCTATGATCTGAAATATGCTGAGTACGTAGGTCAAAGGCAAATATATTTTTTTAAAGCTTGAGTTCACCTCATTTATGGCGTCTGCTATCTATAATTTATTCTTGGTTTTATACGAGTTTTATCCTATACGAGCTTGTTATTGGCAATCCAACATAAATTCCAATACTAATGAAGTGCAGAAATAACTATTTGGCGTTGAAGTAAAGAGAGCTAAACAACTGTAAGGCGCGGTAAAGTGCATATAGAACATGGTAAAGAAAGCCCCAATTCCACTATAATAAAATATCGATATCTCGGAAATCATGTGGAGCGCATACATCGACAAACAAGATCTAAAGCTGGAATGAAGGTGCTATTTTAGCGGTATTTAACATGATTCTGTCTAATCAAATTCTACTGCAATCGTTTTAATATGTGAGTACAACATATGCCAAGCTGTTTCAGTGCAACCAGTTTAGTTGAATATCAAATCTTTAGTCTCTACAAAACCTACTTCTGGCAGTAGTAGTAGCATACATTTTCTAAATTTTCTAATCTAAATAACAGCTGGGACAGCCTAACTATTGCAAACCGATAAATCTTAGCAGCTGTAATAGATCCAATGTGCCAAAAATTCAAGGTTATAATAAATACACTGTGATATATCACGTTATCTCGATGAGTATGTGTAATTATTACAGTGATAATTCAAAGTATGTAAGCTTCTATGGTGTATATATTGTCATATGTAGTATGTTGTATAGATATGCCCTGTTTCGGATTGCAAAGTATAATTTCATGCGTTCGCTGCCTGTTTAAGACCTAATACTTAAGATCTATGCCTATATATGTACGCAATCAAGACAAGTATTTCTGTTTAGAACATCTATATGGCGCGTTATGCGTCACTGCGTTTACCATAAACGTTGAATCGAAAGCACGAACTATTCTCTTCGTCGGTACTAACGAAAATTGTTATAGTCCAACGATTTTATTGTAGCATTAATAAACAGAGAGACGCTAGCTATTGTAATATCTAATGGCCAATGCATCTAAACACGAGATATAATTAACATGCTGTAATACTGTAGCAGGAAATTCAAACTTTATAAGTAGTAGTTTGAAATTTCTCTACCCAAAATTTTCCAGGACAATTAGTAAATACAGTTATGTACAATAATAATGACGATTGCACGATTTGTTTTATATTTCTAACGTCCCACAATCATAAGTTTTACACAAACAGTTTGAAAGCTTTTCAAAATTGACTCATAAAGTTGACTTTAGGAGCGCTTTGATTTGACTGTTTACATATTTTCGGGAAGTCCCTTACCGTGAAAGCTGTAGAACAAATCAGGACTTCTACAGACTTCTACATCATTTTTGCAACCGAACTAACACCAGAAATTGTTCTGTTCTTGATGTAAACTTGACATGAGCGGGCTTGTCTTCATTCATCTCAACTTATTTTTACAGTCTGACCAAATGTTTCATTGAGTACTACAGGCTAGACTTGCACAGAAATTTGTATATAAATTGTTTCAAAACCAAACATTTCCTCCGGCATTAAAACGGACGTATTCATTCATATATGATAGCAAGATCACAGAACTCGCTGTAATTCATTTTAATGACAGGTATTCATACAGAATTCATGCGAATCTCAACGGTAAATGATAATGTCGATGACTTTAAACTATTAGTGGGTAATATAAACAGACACTTAACGTGGGATATAGGTATAATAAATCACCGAATTCAGTTAAATTGCTATTATAATTTATTTTTGTTTTTTGCTGTTCTAGCGTTCTCTCTGTTATATTTCCTGATATAATTTAGTTACAAATTATGAAATACAAGGCTATCATAAAGTAAGGGATATATTTTAAACTATTACAACTTTTTCACAAATTAATTAATAACAAAAAACTAATTGCTTAAGGAATTAATTTCACTATATCTATGGGCAAGCGTTGCCATTTCAATTCTTGACACTAGGCCAAAACGAAATCATTCAATTTGGAGTTTTACTTGAAATTAAAAGTCGAGCAAACATAGAGTTGAAAATACTTTAACTGTAATAGCATGGATTTACCTATAAACACAAATTGGTTGAGTTCAGGTTTATTATGAATTCGACAGAAATTTTACCGCTGGATTACAAAAAGACAGCGTCTGTAACTGACCTACCAATATCAGGAAGACAAATAACTAGTGATGTCCAAGTTGCGGAGGTTCTTCATGAAAATCAGGAAATTCTCAGAAGCAATCCACTAGCAATCATCAGTAGAAATTCAATATTCAAGCGATTACAAGTGCCTAAAAGGTTTGGAAAATTTTACGCATTATTCTAACAATGTATCCATATAAACTGAACATGTAGATTGAATTAAAGGAGACAGATTTGACCACCACATACGATTTTTCTTTGCGAGTAATGGTTCAGATGGAAATTGAACCCGAAAGGTTCTGCAAAACGGACACTGCGGAATGAAAGTATCTTTTTTATGCTGGATGGACCACCCCCGTATATTTTCTGACCAGTCAAAGAGTTGTTAACCAATGATTTTCAAAATCATGTGGCCACCAGCATTCCTGGGGCCCGATTCTCGAATCTCGAATGATGAATGTCGCATGCGAGGGGGATTACTGTATATGGGGTAGTTTAAAAAAATTGTGTTTAGAAGACGACCAACAACGCTACACGAATTTGCCTAATAATTTGTTAAAAAGTTATAATAATTTAAAAAATTGCCCTTATGTAATGGAGAATGTGTGTATCTATGTTGGTTTAAAATTTAAAAAGTTTCATAGCTACTACTTCGAGAAAAATATATCTTTAAAAAAATCTATTTCGGTCTGAGTATATGTATATTTATTTACTACTTTATCTTTCGCGAACCTAGTGATAAGTATTTTGTTCGAGTAACATAAAGGAATTAAAGAAAGAACTTTGAATATAATTTTAATGATACGCAAAATATATGTAATTCGAAATAAAATCTAACAGAATAGTTCGCAGACTGTAAGCTCAAAGCACTATAGACTTCAACCAGTTTGCTGCTATTTACAAGTACATACTAAAAACTTTCAAAAACGCCATACAAGAGCTACTATTGACCAATCAGATTTAGTAGAGGTATACCTCGTTACAGATGCATACCACGATTAGGGGAATAGATGCTGATAAAATCAAATTAGATGACTATATTAGTCTAACCAATCGTTAGTTAACATCTTTTGAAGATAGGTTTTTTTAAGTGATTCACAAAACTAATAGACTGAGATTAATTGGTCACTTTTAGTTATTGGTAAATAAATATAGAACAAGATATGTATTACTAATTAGCTTTTAAGTTATATTATTCTTGAATTATTATTTATCTTTCTCTTTCTAAAAATTAAACATTTTCAGGTGACTTATTTCAATTACTTGTCGTTATTGCGTATAGATATCATCGTCTTTATTAAGCAACTTTATTGTTTTGGTAAATAAAAAAATATTTTTTATGAAGCTTTTAATCTTTTGTGTCATATATTGAAGTATTTTTGGGCGTAAAATAAACAATCAATTAGAATAGCACAAATTTTAGCAGTGTAAGTATCTGTTGTTAAAGCAATAGAGGATGGTTTCTACTCCCCTAGTCTTAAATCATCCTTTCAATGGGGTTTCCCGTTTTACTAACAATAAGTGTAACTAAAATCGAAGATAATTATCTGCTTACAGAAAATTACTACTTTATTTTCGTAAATAACGAAGATATTCATCTATATAATTTTACAGTCATTGATCTAAATGCATTTACCGAGAGAAACTTTGTACCTACATATTATAAAAATAAGTGGTAACTCATCCCATGAGTCACCATCTATCCCCCACGCTATCATTTCTTACGTTTGTTGTAAATACTCGGCAGTTACTCTTATCATTTTATGCGTGCGTGATATTCTTTATAAGAAATGTGTTTGTTACAGTGTTGTTTATGAATGATCAGTTGGTTAGTTAACATTAGTGTTTATTCTTGCTTTATAGTATGATTATTACCTATTCGATCTAAAATACTGTTACATTTATATGCATTTCTTTCATGTTATGCAAGATCATGTAACATGCACGTGCTTATGAATTAGTAATTAACTAATAGACTGGCAGTAGTGTCATACAGCATAGACGATACGTATATCTAACGATAGATTATTCGGAAAGATAATAATAATAAGATAATATTTTGGAAGTAGGTTTAATTCGTACATTATTCTTTACAAAAAGGCGATTAAAACGGAAATAGATCATACTTCTTCGGTATATACAGGGAGTTCACCGTCTTGAATTACGATTTTCTCAAGTGACTAATCCATTAACCAGTAGGCGTTAATTAAATTACGACTTTATTCCGGTGTATAATGTTTTTCTTTATATTTAAATGACAAGCCTTATAATCACCGAGCTTTTTCAGATACGTAAGTAGATACTCTTTCAGTATGAATTTACGAAACCTAAATATGTATCGTAGTATAAAACATTGAGGTAAATTGAAAAATATTATTTCCAAACTAAGTTTGTAGAATGTATTCATGGGAAACGGTGGAATATCTGAGCATTTTTGTGCAAATATGTGTAATTGGAAATAAAACGATTTGTTGATTAACTAGGTTTTGTCTCAACAGGTTTAGTCAGACAGATTTTGATGCATTAGTCTAAAAGCTTTTATGTTATTCTCTTATCTCATTCGTTTGTAGTTACTTAGCTTCGAAGTCACTGTAGTTACACTCAGCGCAGATTAAAAAACGCACAATTAAAAGTAAGTAGAATGTAAATCATATCTTCATAACGTCGCATCATTCATGAAACGTCTTAATTTCCTTCTCATCATTCCTTATTTTTTCTTCTTTTCTGCAATAATTGGTGGCACTGGGCAATTGCCTATGCACCATTCAAAAGTATCTATTATTTTTAATTATTTCTAATTAGTAGGTAATCGAGTATAGCGCTAGCAACATATTGGTACTAGTGTAATTTTGAAATCGATCTTTGCGGTGCAATTGAACTTGTTAAGCACAAATGGTATAGCAACTTCTTTTTTTGAAAATTTCATTTCAAAGATTCATTATTTTAATACAAATTTATGCATATATCGCCAAATCTGCATGCTTCTGAATGAATAAATCAACAAACTGTGCTACAGAAATGTCATTTCCTTTGTGACCTTTGCTATTAAAGGGCCTCCCAAAAGATTTGTTTCATTAAACCAAACTTTGCCACCGTCTTAGATGATGAATCTTCAAAGTCGCTGAAATATGTGTCAAAAAGCATTAATCCTAAGTTTCAAGTAATTTCGGCTATAAAGAATTCACTCTGTTCTGTAGAGACTGTGCTAGCCGTGTTGAAGATTGAATTTTAAAAGATGCCAAGGCACTTGTTGCATTAATTCTATCAGAGACCACTAAGCTTGAAACAAATTTATTTTTATATAACTTTCTTGGAACCACTTGGCGGTCACAATTTAAATTACACCGAAAAATGATTTTCGTAATTGTGTAAGAAAGCATTAATGCATTCAATAGTTCAACTGTTCAATAGTTTCAAGTAAATTTGACTATATAACTCATAATTCTTATACAAAGTTTGCTACCTTCTCTAGTACGTCAACATTAATACTTATCGTATATTAGATATTGGTTTTCTATTCTCTTCGTTAATTCAACGCAAAGGAATAGTTTCACTGTAGTCAATTTAATATTGATTGAACAATCGCGAATGTGTTTAATTTGCATACTATACTTCTGAAGACTAGATATTCTTTAACTAATAGCATGAAAAAACTAATACAACGGCAATAGTGTTTGTCTCTTTTTTGGATCTTGTTGGGTGTTAAACTAGACGAAAAGTCTTCATAAATTTGACTGGTAACAGCTAACGTCCTTTTATATCCTTTATCAACAGTAGTCTGATTGTCGAATAGATTAGCTGTAGACAAACTCTTAAAAAAGAAAATAACGAACAACTTTTGCCATATGCAGTGTATTACGTACACCCAATAATTACATTGATATTTATAATGAAATCTGTTATTTTAAACAACTTTTTATTCATCCACTAATTTGTAATTGCATCCATACACATTATCACGATTTCATGTTTATATTCACGCAAGCAAATTGCCTTATTTCAAGCTTCCCAACAACAAGTCACAATAGCGCCCCAAGGAGATGTTAAATCGCTTTGAACACTTACTGCTTGTAAATAATAGCAGGAATAATATGCCCTAACTAAGTTTACTTCCAAATTCGTATTTTTTTGTAGAATATCTTGATTCTTTTTCGAGTTCATTCTGAATTCGTACACTTACATACAATCAGACTGCTTTGTTTGATAACTTGTTTTATTAAATAAAAATCGCACAATTGCGATAAAGAACCGAGTTGGAGTAACGCGATATTTCCAGGAAATTTAAAGCTAAATGACAATACATTAATTTGATTTAATCAGAAACTGGAATGACATTTAATAATTAATTAACTTTGGATACGCACATCTTTCTGCTTGCATTTGTACACGTAAATAAACAGCTAAACTTCGTAAGGCTTAAGGCTATTATTACATTATTTACGTTGCGCTCTCAACATCTTTCCAGATAATTTTACCAGTGTCACTACTATAACGATGCTCGATCGAAACACAATTCGACATCTGGTAAACGATTAGAAAACCTGCTGCTGTACGCCAACCAGCGTGATGGATAACCGGGATATGTCCCTGACCGTCAATTATTACCTAGAAAAAAAGTCGCGCTACTTAAAGGAGCTGCAGAAAAGATACTTGAATATCGAAAAGCAGTGTTATTTAATATGCGACTTCTCGCATGATTTTTGACATTTAATTGCTTTAAAAAATCTACTTTATTCATAATTAAAAATACTTTACTTGTGGTTGATTATTTAATGTAAGGAAAATGTGACTGTTTATTTTCACTAACTCAAAGACATGTTTTGTTAAACAGTGTGATGCGTATGGTGTAAACGAGTGCCTGAAATCAAGTAAAAAAATAAGGGTAAAACTCACGGAGAGTATAAAATATATTTTTGAAGAGTGACTTATTTTTTGAAAAAATTTTATAGTTATACTATGTGATATATATGTACGTCCGTACTACTTATTAAAATTGTTAGATAAATAAGATAAAATATATATTATATGTTGCTAAATTGATAATATTATACGTCTATAATAACTGTTATTGTAATATAGAATTATCTCAAATTTGTGATACTAGTGTGCGAAAATGAAACTAAAGATGCCGTGCAAATTGTGCGAAATAGACCATCAGAAACTAGGAGTGTCGAATTGCACGCATAATCCTTTCGCGTTACCGCAGTTTCCCACCCTGATGCCTTTCAATGTTGACTTAGGACATCTACAAAATTCTGCCGCTTTCGTGCCACAGCTCAGGGATATGATGCTGGCTTATTTGTTCAGGGGTAAGTGTTTTTAAAGTTCTTGCCTTTCGTAAATATTTACATATTATTTGTGTGCTTAAAAGAAGTAACTCTTTCACTTGTTAGATAAACGTTCGGAAGGCCGTCTCAATGTTGTCAAAATACCACTTATCGTTTAAGAAGAAGCGAAGATAGACCTTGTTATAAGCTCTCTTGATTTTACGTGTATAAAAATGTTAAAAGCATTTGTTTATATTTCCAGTAATACGATAATCATTATTAAGTCGAAGTAACATCTTCAGAAATCAGAATTTGACTATTTTGAATGGAATTCGTGTTTATATTAACTTAAAAAAAGGATAACCTGTAGAATCGGCACTTTAAATATTGACACTCAACTATAGAACTTATGATATAGTTTTAAAAACATATATACTCAGTGAAATTAGAAGTATAATGATACGATAATATTTTCAAGAAATTGCATCTAACACGAACAAAAATTAATAATGTGTTTGACAACCCCGTAAATACACTCCTGTGCACATCTAGGCATCTACAAAATGAGATGGTTGATATCTGCTTGTGGCACCTCGTTCCAAGCAACGTGAACATTGTTGATTAACTGCGCCGAAGTTTGTCGAGGATGGTGCAAAGTGCACAGTCTTCTCCGTATGAAATCCCACACATCTTCGATGGGGTTTACATCCGTGGAACGGGGTGGCCACAGCAAAACATTAACCCATTTTTCTTAGAGAAACTCTATAGTTCGACGAGCAATATGGGGACGTGCATTGTCTTGCTGACAAAGGACGTGTGGTCGGCCATCTGAATAAGGTAGTAAGGTGGTTTGTAGGACATCATCAACATAACGCGAATCTGTCATACTAAAGTCCAAAGGCTCGAATGCGGTGATATAGTGTACGCATAGTAACAGGTCTACCTTCTTTTCCAAACCATTGCTCGGCGATTTGAGGCATTGTAGCAAAACGGTCTCGTATAGCTAGTTGTCTGCAGCACCTATCTTGGCGCTTTGTGGTACGCCTCGGTTGACCAGTTGGTCTTCATCGTGTTGTTTTGCGATAGGACAAACCAACATTTCGATAGGCAACAATTCTATCCCTCTGAAAGTCACTAACATAATTTTGACATTTTTTTCGCAAAAAAGTATCAATGATAAAAAGACATTCTTATCATAGCGTGCTTTAAATACAGTAATTTTGATGCCAAAAAATCTAGTTGAACAAATTACTGCCTCTTGATGTAACACTTCTAACGTCACTGAGTATACTTACATATTACCCATATTGCTATACAACCCCTATCGTGTTTTAATGAAAGACCATTTATTCGAACCTGACACTAAAAAGAACTATTTCCTTTCCTAGTATTAAATTTTTTTGTCCCAGTTGCAATGAAAACTAACAACTTTGTTAACGAAGTTTTAGAATCGCAATATTTACAATGATACTCGATGATTATGATCCCTTTACGTTTGAAAAAAAGAACGTACTGAATAGCAAAAAGTATGCAATAAAGTACTCTTTATGCTTCCTATAGGACTGCTTCCTTAAAAAAACTCGCCTATTACATAAATCAATGATTTGATTTACCACAATCACTCTCGGGATATTGGCAATTATTAGGGTATTTTCGCTGTTAGCTTCAAAGTGTGAGTCCGTAAATAGAGCCAAAGGAATACGCAAAAAAGAATGAAAAGACAGAAAATCGTGAATACATCGAGTAGTCAATCGATTAGAGAAAAATCTCTTCTTAAATGTCAGCACAGATCAAGACGGACTTTCTTGTTGAACCTCTCCTCTTTAGAAAAAGCTATTTAAGCTCGTAAATCAGTCACCACAATACCTTTTATATCCGTTGAGAAAAATAATGTAGATCTAATTGAATTAGATGGCCGAGAAGTAAATTGATGAAGTTTTTCCAGTTATCATGTATATCTTTACTTAAAGCGTGTCAATAAATAGACACTTCCTTCTAATAATTCATTGATTTATGGAGGTTAGATAATTAGTTAATTTTTTACTAATTCGTGATTTATGTAAACTTTTTACACATTTTTTTGCAGTGTATAGTCTCATAGACGGTATAGGTCTCATACGGAGGCGGCATCAAACTTTCGTTCTGATAGGAGTGGCTTGTGGCTTATATGTGTAATTTGCTCATTTAAGAAGTTCATCTAGTTTGTGTTGACATTTTGAAAAAGACGTAAATAAATGTGTATGTGTTTTCTTTTACATAAACATGGTTAGATATGACATTTGATGATTGTCAATTCTGAATCACAATTGGCGATTAAGTTCTTATGCTTTAGAACACAAGATTTTTTTAATCCAGGCTTATTATCGAAGCGGTAATAAAATTGTGTGTGGGTTTACTCGGTTCAAAATTGGATCGAAGAATTTTAAGTTGAGCCACATTTTGCAGTTGATTATATGCAATTTAAGAAACCATTGGATAAAATCCTATAAAACTGTTTTTTGAAACTGATAGTCTTTGAAGAATATCAGGCAGCGGGGCAATTAAGAAACGTACACCTCATGATGTCAATCGTGTTAAAGAAATAATAGAAAATGAACCGTTCGACAACTGAGTCAAGAAATTAATTTGGGTACAACTCCGAAATTATTGAAAAAAGATCTACAAGGTTATCCATACCGTGTGAGTGTAATACAAGAGTCGGTAGAAATTGATTACCCTCGTAGACTAAAATTTTGTAGTTGGTTGTTATTGAGGAATCGCTACATCCAGTGGAAATAGATGTTTAGGCAGGGATAAGCCAAAGGCAAATCATTGAACCTATTTTTTTTCAGGGGACGTTAACTGCTCCAAGGTACCGTCCAGAAATTTTAGAACCATTTATCAATCAGTTGGAGGATGATGAGACCAAAACGCATATTTCCGAGATCGGGCATCTTGTCACTGTACTCAATATGTCGAACACCTGCGTTAAATTTGTACGGTATGCAGTAAGGAATCGAACAGAAATGCCTGGAAATTAATAACAATCCAATACTGCTGCAGAATGGGATTAGAAATTTTGAACGAAGAAAGATTACTACAATTTGCAACAAGTTCGTTACGTTAAAAGGAAGCTATTTTTTGTTCGTTTGTAAAGTTGAATATTTTATTTACAGTATCATTCTTTTGCCGTGTTACTGAACAGCAGAAGTTTTCAAAAGCGTTTGAATCTGGCGATTTTGCCCGCCGTGGAATTAGAATTAGTTCTTGATTAGTGTAAAAACAAGATTATCGAAAGACAACGAGCACAAAATTATTTTCAAAAATATCTCTGTATTCATCTCCTCTAAGTAACCTTGTATCCGTAGAACAACACTCTTCTTATTGTATGATATGTATGTAACATACTACGGCGTTAATATCTTTGAAATCCTTAGTAGAGAATTCTTGAAAATTAAGTGCAATACTAATAATAGTACCTATCTGTACGCCGCGATAAACGTCGTAATTAAAGTCTGAAATTACTGATATTGTAATATCGCTGGTAAATTCCTCTAACAGTTTATTGGTCTTTTCGTCGCTTAACAACTTGTTACAAGAATTAACAAAAGAGCATCACTTCAAGGAAAGATAAACACTTCTAACCGAGTACACATGGATGTATTACTCTATGTTAGCAGCTCTCTGTGTGTAACTGCGCTCCGTGTATCAGTCGTGTATGTTACGACTAGTCGCTAGTAAATGGGAGACTATAAATTTCTAACAGTTTATTTTGCGCGCTGGAGAGCAATAGTCATAAGAGTAATTAGCATTAAATTATGTTTTTGTGCTATGCAACTAATGAGTATTTACTAATGAATTAGCTCAACATATTAATTATAACACATTGATATAATTATCTGAACTTATATATATAACAGCACTACAGGCCTTGGAGGCCCTTGGCATAATTTTTTCCACCCCTTCTCTCCATTTTTCTCTTTCCTGCCAGTTCATTACATCCATCTCTCTTAAATCTTCCTTCACCACGTCTAACCATCTTTTCCTTGGTCGCCCTCTTCTTCTCTTCCCGATTTCTTTTCTTAGTACCGCTCTCTTCGCCCATCGGCCATATGGCATTCTCTCAATGTGGCCGAACCACCTCGCTCTACTCGCTCTGACCTCTTGGTTTATGTCTGGGTAACCATAGAGCTCACTTACTTCTTCATTTGTTCTTCTCCTCCATAAATTTGCTGCTATTTTTATTCCTCCCAATATTTTTCTCAGAATCCGACGTTTCCACACTCCCACTTCGCTCGTTTTTGTTCATTATTCATGTCTCAGAACCATGTAGTACACTATGGGTCTAATTACTGTTCTGTATAACATTAGTTTGCATGCCCGTGAGATTGCTTTTGGTGTGAACACTTTTCTCAAGCTAGCATAAGCTCTGCTGATCTTCATGAGACGTTTTTGGATTTCTTTCTTTTCTTTCCCTTTATTTGTGAGTGTAACACCTGGATATTCGAATTGTTGAACTTTCTTAAAAAGGTATTCTTTGCCTGGTATTTTTATTTTTAGATGTGGCATTCCCTTCGTATTTATTTCCATGTATTTAGTTTTTTCCTCGTTTACTTTTAATCCACTTTTTCTAGCTTGTTTTTCCAGTAAACCAAATACTTTTATCAGCTACCTTTTTGTTCTGGCTATCAGGACTGTATCATCGGTATAGGCCAAACATTGGTGTTTGCAGTGGTAAATCATTCCCTGTGTGTTTATGATTTTTCCCGAAGAATAACTTCTAAAATCAGGTTGAAGAGTGTGGTTGACAATGGATCTCCTTGTCTTAAACCCCTTGTAGTTTGGAAATTAGTTGAAACACTTCTCTCCACCATAACTTTATTCCTTGTTTCTGTCAGAGTCATTTAAGAGATTAAATAAGTCTCAATTAATCGTAAAAAAAAGAGCTTACACCGTAAAACTTAAAGCTTAAGACCTAATAATAGGAAGAAAAACTTCAAAATCTTTACTGATCCAATTAATTCTCAAGGAAAGAGGCTGAAAGCAAATTTGAATTAAAAATAAAACCTAGCTTAGATAATTGACAACTATGTAATTGATAGATAACTATAGTGTGTAAGTAGGAGCAATTAAACCAGCACAATACAGATGTGGATGAAAATCGAACTAGAAAAAGAAAAACTTTTGAAGATAAGAGTAGTAAGATCTCAACCAGGTCAAAGGTTTAGACCTTTGACCAGTCGGTTATTTCAAAGTGTCTGTTGCTTCCTTAACAAGTTATTTCTTTACTTTTAATGTTTCATATATTTTACAATTATTATACATCCCTCTAGAATATTTTTACATTAATACCACTTGTAGAATCAGATTTCAATGAAACTCTTCAGGCTGTATCTGGGGTCTTTACTTAACTCTAACGATCTGCTCCGAAAGTAGAAAAAATTACACAGCACCCGATAAGTGGATATCTCATTTTCAGTTTACGATTTCTAAAGTTTCTTTTTGTTTAGCTTTTACTTAGATTAAAATCTGGACGAGCAGCATTTTCTAGTTCTATTTTACTGCACTAAATGATGTGGTATACTTTGCAGGTATTTCTGGTATGTCAAGATTATTAAAGATCATTTTTTATAATCACAACTATGTAAAAACTTTTTTTCTGAGTACGTGCCCATTTAATTCTAACTATTGTAATGATTTCTTATTCATTGTAGCCGTTTTTATTACCAGACAAGATTAATTATTAATGCAAAAGGACGTTAAATAAATGTTTGCCAAAAATGTCTCTGCCAAACATTTTCTTTAAATTTATGGCGACATAAAATGAAGGACCTTTTCAGAATAATATATCAATTTAGGACAATTTACAAACTTAAGTATCTAATATAACTACTACTTTGTAACAAAATCCTACTATTCTCGTAGTTTATATAAAAATCGTTCCAAATGTTGGGTAATGCTTATTTTTAACTGTACGAGTATTTACCTGATGGTAATTGCTTTGTTTGCTTTGCGGTTAGAGCAGATATGTATATGCGCAGCAAATACTAAAACAAACAGGCTTGTTTACACAGAGTTACCGGATATAATGGATTATATGCTAGGACAGAATTGTTTCTTGAAAAAACTTAGTGTTGCATGGAATTAACCAAACACATACGAATATTCATAGGAAATAGTGAGATATTTACTGCTTATTTTAAATATTACTCTAGTACAGACTATGACCAGTATGGTTTTTAATCAGCTTCATTTAATCATTACTTTCCAAAGTTGATTGAAAAAGATTATGTTGTATAAAAATATAGATTTTTAAGGTGTGATGTTTGAAGGCTGCTGCACAGGAAACCAGTTTAAATAATCTCTAATCTTAAACTCATCTGAATGGACACCCCTATCAATGAATTTACAACTTTCTTGTACATATAGAAATGTCCCAATGGATAACATGAAACTAAGTAACCACCTCATCAAGTGCTCTTCTTTAAACTTCACACGTACGTGAAACTTGTTTAGGTATTAAACCTAATAAGCTCCTTTCATGCTTTACCATCACTATTGCTCATTATTTAAGAATTACATAGTAGATAACTTCTCGTACGACGTAAGCTGTACACTCAGCTTTAGCTCCCGATTAGACCTATAAGAATATTTGTTAACAGAGTATAACTTATTTATTTTTCGCGTTTATTATTTTCTCAGCAATTTTGCTTCAGCGAACTCTATTGTTAGTTTTTGAACAGTTTAATTTTGTTGCGACAGATATTTGCATCTGAAAAATGAATTACACCAAAATACAATAGTAAATTTGTTGGAGCTTGTTTTGAAACTTTGGTGAGAAACCCCCACATATTAAATATAAAAACAAATTACTGCATATCTGTGTTAAACAACATTTGGCCTTAGTACTTGCGCGCCCAGGTTCAGCACAGGTGGTACTACTGGTTGCGCGCGGTTGTACATTATAGGTGTTTTGTAGAGTAGACGTCGGCTTTAATTGGGTGTAAAGAGTTATTTTCTTGTAACGAAGTTCGCCGGCGTTTCATTTTTTCAACTCTTTTTATTTGTTTTCTCTTCACCGTCCCTGTTTAACCTTCGTCAACAAGAACGAGTCCATCTCGCTCCGTCTTCTTCTTCTGCGGCCATGATAAATTATTCACGAGTTTTTCGTGTCGTGCGGTTGGTAGTTGTGCTTTGTTTCGAGATGGGAACGTGGCGGTGGAAAAAGTTTGCCTGTGATATATGATAATGAGCGTTTCAAACGTGCCGTTTATGAAGAAAAATGGACCGGTTAATTGTCAACCAAGTGCCTGACTGCGAGCTGTAGTAAACGCAACGGTTTACGTTTGTTGCGTACGAGAAGCAACTGAAAACAAAGAAGGGAAGATGAATATGCTTAAAGTTTACATTAGCGAGAGCACGTTTTAATTTAATAGGCCTGCAGAAACACAAAAAAAAGAATTCTCGTTGCGAGATTTAAGTAAATTAGGATTTGAAAAAAAAGCTAATCTAACCATTAAGCAAAGATGTAGGAGATTGAAAAAGTTTATGTAAACGTTTATTGAATTAAATCAACACACAGTGGGAAGCAAAATCGGATATACGGAATTTAGAATCACACAAATGCAAA
>ML219407.1:0-10404 GCA_004785975.1 Popillia japonica
GGGTGAATTTGTACTGATCGCCGATGTCGTGGTACTAAAGGTTCTGTCCTGACACGCATTCAACGACTATCCGAAGAACGACCATATCTGGATTCATCAGGGAACACTACCAAATTTCACTCTTCCATCCAATTGACACGCTCTCTTGCCCATTCTAATCTAGGCTCGCGAGTCAATGGTACACCTCTAAAAAATCGTCTAGAACGTAAATTTACATTCCATACACGGCTTTTGGCAATTTCAGCTGATATTGATGGCTATGACATCTGCGGGTCTACTACTCAACATGCAATATGTGCTCAAAGGTTCTCGGCTTGCAGAAATGGTGACATATCGCTCTTCAGCAGGAGAAGTTATTGATAGGCGCCCCATTCTAGGTCTTTTTTCAACAGATCCAGTTTCTTGAAAACGGTTAAAAAGTCTAGAAATTACAGTTTGGTTAACTTGAAAAAAGGAACTACGTCACTTTGTCGGTGGCCACCCTGTAGCAAACCAATAATTGCTCTATTTGCTTCGATAGATGTTAATTTATATCTGGGCATTGGAAATTAGCAATGAACAAAATTTTGATACCGAATATTTATCCGTATCGTAAGGAATGATAACTACCAACTTTAATAAAGTGTCAAACATTTGAAAATTAAAAAATTGAGCAGATTTTGAGATATATCCTTAACGTATGTATGTGGAGCAGTTTATTATAAATGGTGGTTTGATTGGCATTAACATTTTAACGTTAAGAGCTAGAGAGAAATACTTCTTTCACCTTTTACGTAAAATTAAACTCGATTGGATTAAAAATCAATTTATTCCAGAACCTATATACAATTAATTAGGTTTTCGTTCAATACTTCGTCAGTGGAAGAAATTGACATTTAATTCGTGAGTTAATTTTAATTAACAACTAGCCATGTCTATCAACAAACTTCTCTAAAGACATGAAATTCAGTGATATATAGGATTATGTTGACAATGTCACAAACAGAATAAAACATTTTATAATCATAAGAATAGTGATCTTTATATTAATGTACTTTTATCAAGCTTTAACAATTCTGTTCAAAGACTAGGAAAAACATGGCAGAAAATAACTTAGTCACGAGATTAATTTAATAAAATTCAGGCGTGATTAAATTATTGAAAGTAATGTTCAATATCTGTTCTAAAATTAACCACATTATTTTTTTAATTTTAATAATAATTAAATAAAACTAGAATATTTTATAAAGCTCGGAAAAGCTTTATAAGCTCCGCTTAGCAATACCATCATACTTGTTTCACATTTTTGTCCAATCTTATTATATCTAATATCTACCTTAAATGATTTTAGACATTTAAAGAACGTCTTATACATGTTCTAGATGAGTTTTCTGGAGATCTCTAGAAAACAACACACATAAAATGTGTTTTTATGCCTTTAGGTATTCCGTCGTAATGTGGACCGCAATAAGACATCTACAAGCTAAAAGTATTTTTAGAAAACTTTGATATGCTATAAAAACTTTGAACGTATTTCGTGCAGATTGAAGGTTATTGTTTACGCAAAAATACAAGATTTGTTTTTTTTTATTTAAAAGAAAAATTCTGCTTGTAAAAAATATGAATTAATTCAGTGTATTTCTAAACTTCGTAACGATAATACCTATTGGTGTACCGCTTGAATAACCTACAATTTCACGTCAACAAGGCGCCTATTAGACTGAATTTCAGACAGGCGCCTTACCATTGACAAGCAAATATCTATTTGATACATCTTAATTTCTGCCAGTCTGCATTAACAACAGAATTATACAAGAAAATCGAAACGTTAGACACTGCATTAAATTTATAACGCTCTTTATTATCAATTAGCCGTCACAAAAAGTGTCATAAATATTGTAATCGTTAAACGAGCTATTCGCCACTATCGAGCAAAGAAAACGAAGAAAAGTGTGTTCGCATTTTATTCTTGCGATACAATCAATTTTACTACGTTTCGTTGTCGCATAGTGGCACAACCATCACTTAGAATCGAAACTATCGAAGGAGATCCTACTTCAAGTTAACGACAACACATAAACGAGTTACGGTCATACATAAAACAAACTCATAAAATGGCAGTACTCCTAGACAGGAAAGAGTTTCATAAAATTTTTAATTACAATAGGACATGTATTTGAACAACTAAAACTTTCTAGAAAATAAATTTTTGCCTAAAATTAGATGTGTCTAGATGTAACTCAGTTTATCTCGTTAGTAACTTAATCTGCAAGAATGATTTCCCTTGGTATCTAAATTAATCCTAACATTGTTGTCAGTTTGGCTGGTACCCAAGCTATGTAATGTAATTTAGTTGGATACGGGATGACTACAGACTCGTATCAAAATCCAGATTCAATATATGCCTCGTAAAAATTTTATACAATGTTAATTATGCTTTCGATATATATTTTTCCAATGAAATAAGATTGTTTCAATTAATTTTCATGGATTCTGGTTTTATGTTAAAAACAAAATATGCTTTATCGATTTCGGTAGCGCTTTTACTGTGTTTTTATATGTATTTAACTTTTACACCAAGACAGATTCGTCTGTAAAGAACTTCGGGTGGAATACGTCTATAAAATTCAATAGCGTGTCGTTTTTTGCAAATTTACACAGACGTTACAATATTGCCAGTGTTTTAGCACACGCCACATCGTAAATGAACCGTCCTGTATTCAAACAGTTCTCTGCAATGTGCCAGTAAATATGACTTGTCAACCTGTGTAACAACAAAAATTTAACAACAATTAACCTCTAAAACCTAGATACGACACTATAAACGCCCATATGGCCTTAGTATTTTGACAGTTAAATAATTTCTGACAGCTATAAAACCAGTAATGCCTTACTATTTTGAGAATAATTATTATTTCACAATTTCTATATTTACAAGCGTTGGATATAATTATTTGCATTAAAAAGTCCACGTGCCTTAAAATCACAGATAAGACAAAATACGTCTTCGTTTTTGTAGATGCCACACTTAAAATACATCTGACAGCTGTCAAAATTTATAAAAACTAATTATAAGAATCTTTCAGAGAGCAGCTATTATGTTTTACGTTGTCCAAAAAAATTTGTAGTAACCGTAAATTATAAATACAGTTGTTTGTGCACAATTTTAATATCTGCAGCTGCTAAAACTTTTTCGAAAGCCAAAAAAGCAATATTTTCTGTTTGTTTTAGCGACAACAACGCCCAAAATGTTTCTATCGGCAGTCATAGTTTATAAACAGTAACTGTCAAAATAGTTCTGATAGTGCCAGATTCTAGTAGTAGCTTTGCGGGTTTGAATAGCTGCCAAAACGCGTCTGACAGCCGCAAAATTGGATTATAAAATTGTGATATTTCACCATTTTGAGTGCCGTAACTACTTGAAAACCTGTCGTATATTACACGGTCAAAGTGCATCAAAGTTTTACGTCAAAGTTGTTCAAAGTCGCTTCAAATTCCTCGTGTAAATGACCACTTTCAAGGACTTTGATGACGTCACACCACATTTTACTTTGACGTTAAAAATAGTTGCTGCAACAAATTTTGTTATCAAAGTCGGTCAAAGTTCTGTTGTGCGCATGCGTAAGCATTGCTGCCAGCACAATATTTGTTCAATCGTAACTTAACGTCAACAATAAAATAGTCTGTGAAACCAAAAGTATGTTGGCTGCTGTGAATTATATTTTTAAATTTCTGGCTGTCAAAGTAAAAGTTTGAGATGTAACTTTAATGTCTTCTTGCATGGTGTTATGACACACAACCGCTTAGATATTATTACGTCTCGTAACTGCTGGTCAAATTAAATGTCTTCCAAACGACAGAAGCGGTAGTTTTTCAATATTTGGACGATTCCAAACAGATGTTTTTTTTTTTCAAAAGTTATGAACTCAGAAACGTACTTATTTTCCCACTATTTTCGAAAGTGTTACAATTAAAATATTTGTAGCATCTGGAGAAACAATAATGTATGTCTTATTATGACAATTTTGACATTAAAGTGTTTCTGGCAGCTGTCAAATTGTAACCATAATTATTTTACACAAGCGAGAGCAATTTTTTTTTCAATTTTAAATAGCTGTCAAAGCGCAACAATTATGTACATTATTTCAGGCATAACTTCAAAAATATTTCTGAAAGCTGCCACATTGTGAATATAATATTATCTTTTCATTTTTAATTAAGTTTTGAAAGGCCCATTTGGCAGCTGTCAAATTATGACAGATTAAAACAGAAAAAATGACGTGAATTTTATCTCTAATCACATCACAAAAATCATTCTTACGTTAGCTCAAGATGCCGATGTTGTTTTTCTTGAGTATTCTTTCCACAGATTCCATACGAATATTTAAATTGTAAGATATTGGAATTTTCTACTACTACAGCAGTACTTTCATTTTATTCTCGCCGGCAGTAAAACGGTCTTCATCTGAGGATGTATTTTACATTTTACAGACCCATCTGTTGCAAATCCAATTTTCAGCCGATAAAATACCGATTCTCGAAGACGTGTGCAATTGTCTCCCATGAATATTCCACAGTCCCTATACATATATCTTGTTGACAAATTTTTAATTAATTTTGGCAAAATCGTGTAAGGGGCATTTTGTGGCCAATTTTCAAAAAGTAAAAAATATTTATTTGAGTCCACCTTTATACTTTTTCATTTTGAAAACAAAAAAACTACGAAGACGTAGCCGTGTACTTAGTGCATTTCTTCATCAAATTATGTACATATGTTAATAACTATTTAAATATATTTAAATTCTCTTCAATCAGCTATCAGCTGTTCCAAAATTTGTACGATACTGCCCTTTGTTCCACCGCACCATAATAATGAAATACCAAATGAGTATTTATTCAAAATATGCATATATGAAGAGTAATTAATTTAATTACTATAGGGAATAATGACTTATGATTTGTAACAGCTACTACAACATAAACTCATTTTCGCTACATAACATACGTTATTTTTTTTAATACACCTGTTTGTGTTTGTATAAATGAAGGAGATAAGATATTATTTAAAATCTAATCATAAAAATCTATCATGGAACATCATAATATGCACTCACCCTATGAGAGATGCTTCTTTTCTTTAAATATAATAATTTAGAACGATTTATACAACACGACAACAACTGTTGCTGTTACAAAAGCCCGTCCGTGTCGACCACAGTAGGACTCACAACAACAATCGAGATTCCCTTATCGGTGGTTGCGCAAGCTACCCGGTTTCAGGCGAACTGAAACACACGAAAAGCTGAAAGCAGCAGCCACGGGTTATTGGAATCGACCGACAAACGCCCACTCACACAACATAATTTCGCATCTACCACCTGCTGGCTGATCCCCAACTCTAATATCGTTCCTAGTGTGTAAGAGATTCGTAGATAGGCTATCCTGCGTCTCCCAGGATTAGATGGGATTTTGATAGGAAATAAGTTCGATATTTGATTGGAAAATTTTTCGCAATATAAATGATTCTGAGATCTATTGTTCTCCTAAAAGCTTAAAATCCATGTACCTACACCAATCTATGTATGTGTACGTTGTATTTAATGAAATTCACTTGGTAGCTAAGTTGGTCTATTTTCCCGACAGTCAGTTGGATTCGAACAATTTAATCAGTCGCTTGTAAGGTATTGTCTGCGTTGCAATTTCATCTACATTGAGCATGCGAAATCCATTTGCTGCTACTAACTTGAGAGGATCAACAATTATGTTGTGTAATATAATATTGCTCATCTTAGTAGACGGATTGAGTTGCTATGGAATTAAAGCTCGTTGCCATTCGTTATTGAGTTCATATCTGAATAATCGTCCGCAGATTGTTGGTTTTGTTGGCAAGGCTACAACAAGACCAAATCCAATACTATTCGATAGCTGACGTAGTCTTATTTGGTTTAAATATCACCGCCAAAAGTTTAGTTTTACTTAAAGAAACTGTTCAATACTTTGACCTACACCGATTGTGCAAACAACCCCGGTACTTACTACCCAAAACATTAACAAAACTAAAGACGAAGCCATCAAGACACGACCACGGAAGTATTTGTAGAGGTACCTATGACATGGAATGGTGTAGAACTGAAGCAGTTTAAAAATATTTGGAAAAGTCTAAGCGAGATGTTTTCGATTCAGAACAGCTGTCAAATCATCTGATACTCATCAAATTTTAAATCGGTTTTATGCGAGTCTGTCGTCTGTACAAAAAAAGTCTGGATACCATGAAAGGAAGCAATAGCTGACCTAGCAGAAAATAAGAAACTAAAACCGGCTCACTATAAAGTAAAACCAGGCTATGACAGATATCAAGCTAAACTCTCTAAAGGAGTTACGCTAGGGTTTCGGTAAAAGTGACATTTCCCATACCCATCTCTCACATTATATTACCTACATTACTCATGTTTCCGGTTAACGGTCTCGACCCCTCGATTGTTCTTTCTTCACTCTTTGTTCTGAAACTTCACCAGTTTTTGGCTGTTCAAAACTAAATGCTTCGTTTTTAGTGCTACCACATGAATCAAAATCATATCCAATTCATTAGTTGAGCTTCGTATTACAGTTCAGAAGGAAAGGAAAGAAAGCCCAAAAAACACGACGACATTTCGACAATGTTTGATATTAATCTAACCACCTAAAATTTAGAACCACTCGCACAATTTTTCTAATAAAATTAGCATCATCCTCCGGTGGAAAAACTTGGAGTCTTAAACTAAAAATGATATACTGACTGATTTCATCGGATACCTAAAGATTCTAGGTGACCTCCGTGACGAGGTGCAATCCTTAAACAAACCACCGTAGGTACAGCATAACTGTCAAATTGTATCACGAGCAACCATTTAAGTAGCTAGTTTCTATCCGCGAGAAATGGAACTCTGATGGACCTAACTTTGAAAACGGTTCTCGTGTCTTGCTTACAGAAGGATCTAAAACCAGCAACGGGGTGGGGGTTAGCGTTCACGGACCATAGGATCCAACAATTTTTCAGTCGGAGATACACGCCATAGATCTTTGCGTCCAGGAAAACCTCGTTAATGTTGTAACTTGCTCGTGTTGTCATTGAACCAAAGTGGATTCATGGTTGACACAAGAAAAGCAGTAGATAAAAGCTAAATACTTGACAGAACTTTCCCAATTTAACCGTTGCTCTAGGTTTTCTAATGACCCAATAGTAAGCATCCAAGTCCTAGACAACTGCTATGTTCCATCACGTATAATTAAGCAGCAAAACGAGGCATTTTTGTCTTTTACGCTACTCAGAGATTTCTCAGTTAAGTGCACCCCAACAGAGAAGTACAAATAAGGAAACCCCAGGTAGCAGTGAACGTGAAAATGACGTAAATATTTGGAAAAAATGGATGACGACGTCGATACACCTATTATCGACCAAAAATGAACGTCATTTTAATGACTAAATAAATACGTCTTTAGTTGACGGCGAAAAGACGTGAATTCGACGTTATTCCTATTTGTTGTTAACAAAATGAACTATGTTAACTAGCTATTTTTATAAATATTTATAATCAGTCTATTTGATTTAAAATTGAAACATAATCGACCATATATCCATCTTATTATACAGACTAATTTGTACCTAATTATCTTTTTTCTTTTTATACATATTTTCTTTATACCTATAAAAACCTATAACTTAATTTAAAAAAATGTAAGTACCTACTATGTAATTTTATGATTTTATTTCCAAAGCCTTTGAATAGCGCGTTCAAATTCCCACCATATTCCCGTTGATTCTCGCAAAGGACGTGGTTCTAGACAGTTCTAGATGGGTGTTCAAGACAACCTGCTATTTTACCGTTTCTCATCGTTTGCCATCGTGTAAAGTGTGTGCTTTGTGTAATTGTTGAAAAAAACGAAATCGTAACCAAGAGTAGGTGATTTATTCTTTTTAACTATGTCTTTTGCAAAGAGTACCGTTTTTAACCTTACTTTTCGTATTCTGTTTTGAAAGTAGTACAATTTATTGTTTTATTGCTGAAAATGTTAGAGCTAAATGCATGGGTATTACCATTTGAACTTTCTTGCGAAAATACAGTTTATGTTTCTTTTCCTTTAATCCATTCACTGTATATTTTAATATACGAGTGTAAGTCCATAATTGGCAAGATATTAAGGTAAGATGGTTTGCTATAGCTATATGTGTAATAAATTAGTCATCATATAATTTTTGTTTGATTTGCCCACCTTATATACCTATGTGACCAATAGCAAAGATTTGCACACCAAAGAGAATGATTCTCGTCCGAGCGCATAGTGAACATAACAAAGTCCAATACAACATTACTGAATCTTTTGTAGTAAATACATTGGCACAAAAAAACTACACATTACAAACTTCTTTATTTCCCAATTGTACCATTGTGTTTACTACAAAAAAACTCTGTAACGCTGTATTGCACTGTGTGCTACGTTCAATATGTACCTGTTCTTATTAAGAACATCACCACAACGTCATTCATAAATGGCAAACGACGTTTGTACGACGGCGACGTCCGAAACTCACGTTTATACGACGTCGGAAACTTACGTTTATACGACGTCCGGAAATGACGTCCACGGTCTGTGACATTATGATGTCTTATTCGCGCCTTAAAGACGTCGCAGCATTGGTACAATCGACGTAATCAGTGACTAGATATCGATGTTTTTGTGACGTCAGTCTGCTACCTGGGACTGTACTTCCTCTTCATAGAATACCTTGCTAATGCTTTTATGAATCGGACGAGGATATAGAAAAAAAACTCTTGGTGTGGTTTAAAAGAAATTCAAATTCTAATACTCTTATGTCTGGTCCATTGCTAGAAAGGAATAACATTTCTATGACAGTATGATATATGAAAATAATACGACAAAAAAAAACCGTAGACAGGGTGTATATTATAGCATGCTTCTTGATGGCTATTGAGACTTTAAAATCTAAAAGTGGTGGAGATAAAAATATACGCAGCAATAATCCTTGCAAGCTTATCAAAATTCTAGATGCCTAGAATTTCTTATTTGCCTGTAGCCACCAGAAGAGTGCCTGGGTAGGTTTAGTATTACGTATATTTCGTTTTTGGGTGATGAAGTTTTAAAGGAAAATGATTAATAAACAACTCCTTAGGATTAGAATATAACTGCTGCATTTAAAGGTAGGTTTAAAACTAAATTTGTGGGTTACAGTCTCTTGTCAAACAATTACTTAACTGCTTTAATTAACTCGAAACATTTAGTAATGTCTATTTTACATTTAAAATCTTCTTTTACATTATAGAAAATAAACACTTAATAGACTTATAGACACTAATGTAGAAATATGTGGTTTAAAGGATGACCTGAAAAAGAACAGCTAGGAAAAGACGACGACGGTTACAATAGCGAAATAAAGAACCACCAAGAAATAAAATTTTAGAAGTATGTATTATAAATATTACGTAAAACGTAATAATCTGTGACACATTGGCCAAAACAAACCAGGAATGATCCAGCAATGAGACTGGATAAAACACATAAAAACTAGATAATCATCTGATGATTTTCGAGGTATTGTGCCAAAATATGTTCTTTATCGCATATTAATTTTTCCTCCAATTAAAAGAAAATACAGAAAATGTTGCTATTCTATGATTAAAATACAATCAATACCAAGCATTGCCTGGCACCATCAATAAACAAACGTTAAGCCTCGGCTTCTTCTGACGTTCAGATTCCTAATTGCTTCACTGGTAGGTACAACGAATGAAATGATTATTAATCGTGTACCATTTTCGTTGCGTGTTACGATACTCGGATTTACTCGTGATTATTAATTCTTACTAAACGTACTTTTAATTTTACAAGGACTCACTGTAAACTGGTCGATAATCTTCTACGCAGTACACCGTGCATTAATCGCAAGGTAGGTAATGCGAGATAATGGAAATAAGATTACAAAGTATGAGTTTCATATTATTTTCTACGTGATTAAAACTTTCTTTCGAACTGATACTGCAACACAACTCAACCAAACTTCTCGTTCATTAATATATACTTTCTTTCTACTTGGGGAAACTTTGCTACGAGCTAAGAATCGTTAAGTTAGGATTCGTGGAAATTTTATACGCTCAGATAAGATCTACAATGCTGATTATTATTCTGAATATTTTCTTGATGTAATCATATTTTCTCGTGTTCGCAGTTTATTTTCTACGTAGTACCTACATACATACATGCAATTACTTGGTTAAAAGTTTTATACACATATTTGCCCAGAATAATATTGGAACACAAATTACACGCATGAAACTAACACGTATGATTACTTTCTTCTTTTCACCCAAAAGCCCGAGATCTAAGTCAGCCGACTGAATTGCATGCATGCTGACGCAGACAAATATTCTA
>SMLS01073581.1:0-56506 GCA_004785975.1 Popillia japonica
ATAATAACATAATGATAAATAACGTACGGAAGCTATATGCATAACCTCCCCTCTAATAAATGCATAACAAAATTTTACATACAACTATACGTATACCGTGCCTAACAGCCAGGCATTGCACCTAAATTAATGGCACACGCCCCGCCATTACTTGCCTGCCAAAAGCTCACTCAATCAGAGCTTGCAAGTTACTCATCGTCGTCCTACATTGATATTCATAGATCTTCGTCTTGGATATCAAACGGATGCTCTATCTTAAATTAATCTAATCTCATCGCAGATATGGATGTTTGATAGATGCGGGTCTGGCTTTGTTGACTTTGAAGGGTGGCCGAGGTGTGACTCAGACGCTAACGCTAATGGAATTATTTACTTCGAAATGTAACTGTATGTAAATGACGGCCTGCATGAAATTCTAATTTAAGATTTGAATTATTCAATACAACCAACTTTTATTGCCTTATAAGTAATACGTTCGTCTGTCAATGTCTTATAAGTCGTTTTATATAATTCAGTTGTATTTGCGTTTATATTTGGATGTAACTTGCGAATGTGGCTGCCATTTCTAAAAATATTCAGTTCGTATATACGAATGGTATTCTAATAATATCACTGCACACATATGTTAGAACAGTATATCTTTCCGTTTCATGTTTAAAAGAAATATTTCCGTAATGTAATATTTTACCCTTTTGTGAAAGTTATCTTGAATATTTCTTACATTTCCTTTAACATGGCGTTTTGGGGTAGACGTCTTTCCTGTACGAAAGAAGACGTTTGGGATTCCGCTACCAGAAGAAATACATTCCTACTCAAATATTAAATTACACTCTGCTTATAAAGTTTTTATAGAAGCTTAAATTTAGCAAAACTGTCTTTCCAAATATATAAATCAAAGTTATCTCATATTTGCTATGTATATTTGTATATATCATGTTAATTTTTTTACATCTTTGCATTTGATCAAATGACACCTAGTTTATTATAAAATCTTCTAAATGATTCATATTAATTCATGTACACTATTGCAGGTACATATGTACAATATGTATTGGTTGGCAGTTTTGAAGAATACGGTTTTCGTACACCCACCAAATACATACATACAGGGTCGCTCATATGTATGGGAACGGTCGATGATAATACGATATGAATACTATGTACCGGAAAAGGTTAAATACAAAGGTTTTAGGGTTTTTAACTGCTTTATAGTTGATAATAATTTTAAGTATAGAGGGTCGCTGGTAAAGTTGTGGCACGTCAAAGTTATATTTTTTTAAACGGGATGAAAGTCCACATTGGAGGGAACAAATTCACACCCAACGACCGCAGAAAGTCAATATTTGGTGTGGTATTATTGGTGAGTATGTCATAGGACCGTATTTTGTAAATGGACATATAAACTCTGCTCGATATTTGGCACTTTTCCAAGAATGAATAGCTCCAGACCTTATTCGATTATTTCCGAACGATAATGATCCAAATTTACAACACACATTTGGTTTCAGCGGATGGGGCACCATTTTGCGATTGAAGTACGGGAATTTTTAAATCAAACGTTTCCTGGCAGATGGATACGACGGAGAGGAACCATTGAATGACCATCTAGGTTCTCCGTCATGACGTCCCTTGACTTCTTGTTTGGTCATATTAAAAATTTAGTTTACAAAAATAGACCCCACAATGTCGAAGTGTTGCAAGCACGGATCTCGCATGAAATTCATAATATTTCTCAAATTGCTCTTTTAAATATAATACAAAACACTTTGAGAACCTTATAAAATAGGACTAAAAACGTAAATTTTACAAATATATAGGTACCTACTTCTTCTGTCAATAACTGTTTTTTTTAATACAAACTATACCTACCTAAATTTTATTTACGTAATATTTTCAAATATCGATAATTCGGGAACGGTTGGATTTAGATATATTATTTGTATTACAATTTTTACTTAAAATTGAAGAAGGAATTGAATTATCTAATAATATACAGGAGGTTCCGTTTAAAGGAAAGGCAACTTTGATGTGCCACGACTTTATGACCGACCCTATATAATTAAAATTATTACTAACTAGTAGGTATTTAAAAACTCTAAGACTTTTGTTTTTAAGATTTTCCGGTAGCTTGTATATTTTACCCAATAATCGACCGTTCTCATAAATACCAGCGACCCTGTATATAATAATAAGTGCGATTAATCTAATAGTTATCCTATTCTAGTTTATTCATATGCATTAAAGATTTAAATTTTCTCAATATTTACATTAGCTGAGTACTGTCTACTACTTACAATTAGCTGAATTAGCTGAATAGAAACAAAAAATTTATACTTAAAGTCTAGTCACTCTTAGTGTTCTACTTTGTTGAAAGTTTGAATTTTACTTCTAGATCTGAAGAGAAATAGTAGTAGTACAGTAGTAGCAAATACAAAAAAATCCAATTGAGAATAGAACTACGTTTTTTAATATTTTGATTTAGGTGCAGGCCTTAATTCGTTAATATTGCATGAAAATTAATCCCGCATTCTTTGAGTCAAAATACAAGACAATAATTCTATAAATATTTATCCGAAAACGCCACGTTCCCGATATACAGATCGTTAGAATTTCATAGAAGCAACGAACAATGTTTCATAAACAGCGTTGTTATATTAGTATCTAAATAAACTCTGTATCACACTTCAATAACGTTTTTACAATTTTCTGATATCTTAATGAGGTATCTTTAGTACCTATTACGGTTGATTCACTTACAACTTCTGAAAGTAATAACACTCACTCACACAGTAGGTACGTTTATTTCAATTTCAATAATTCTCTGATATGAAGCAACTTAAGTATGTGTAACTTTTTCAGCTTCTGTGTTTTACATGTGTTGTTTTCGAGGCAAGAATTAAAAAGCAAATATATATACGTTTGTGAACATCTATAAACTTTTTAAAGATTTGGTAAAACAATCCAAAAAGTTAGGTATTCATTCAATATGTTAGCAATTTGTGCAAATGTCGAATGTCGGAAATTAGATATCCTACATATGTATTACATCTGAAACCCAGCGGTTTTGGCAAATGGTCGTGAAAGTACTTTGTCATGTTTTGACACAAAAATCTGATATGGAATTTTCCTGTAATATTAAAAAAATCTCCTGCATCATGTTTAATAATTCGTAACTTACTATAATGCACCTGTATCGTTCTTGGTGCACTGTTTAATACTTTGATGAAGCACCAAAGTTAGAATCTAGGATCACACTGAGAGAAACGAAAAAAATCAGTTTTTAATCATATTAATACTTTTGAACTTGCGAACTCTGGTACTTTGCTTTCTGTAGTGTCCTAAATTCCATGGAAAATGCGGAGAGGCAACATTCTAGGTGGTCCTACGCCAGTAGGCGTGATAATAAATCTTGACCAGCCAATGTTCCCTCTAATTGGCGTCAGCTGTTAGGGGTTGTTGGAGCATAACTGATTATTATTAGGCTATACTGTACTTGAAATAACATCGGTGCAACTTTCATGCGATGCTTGCGGAGTATACAGGATGCATCACATCTATTTCCTCAAGTGTTAACACGAAAAATAATGGCTGCTACATTTGGCGTATAATCTAGTCTAATGAATATACAGCACAAAATTTAGTTAATGGGACTGCAATCTCTTTACGATTCTCTCTTTAGCGCACGAAACGTCATTTCAATTTATTAAATTATCATAAAGGTCTAAGCAGGATTTAGGCCAGATCACTACTAATCGGTTGAGAAGGTTTGCTGGATATTGTGTTCTTATTGAAGATACACGTTTAGTCAGCAGATGAAGAACATGACCGCGGTCAACCTAAAACATGTCCGCATTATAAATATGGTTCTCACTATCTAGTCACCAGTACAAAAGAAGAAGAGTCTGTTTAACTGACTTGCACTTTCATCAGATTTGGAACAGCAGATTTTTATGTACAAGAAGTTTTTAGAAAATTTTAGATCTTGACTATACTTTCTATGTGTACCTACATATGTTATATTTCTTTTGAGTAATTTCTAATTCTTGGACTACATCATTAAGATACATCTGCCATTGCCTTGATAATTGCCAAAATATAAACAACTTTTGAACAAAAAATTATTGATAATACCAGAATGTAATGTCCTAAAGCAGGGAACTTTTGTCTGTCTGAATAGTATGCTTTATATCTAAAAGTCGAGATAGACGTCCAAAATGAGTACTTATCGAATTTCAGACATATTAAATTTAGCAGAACTAGTTTTGTAATTGTCGTATATGTACTCTTCGTCTATTGAATTTTTGTATCTTTGAAACAGTTTGTATATCCAGCAAAACAATTTTCATTTTATTATTTTACAGCTTTTATTGTCATGCACTGGTAGGCAACCTGTATGTGTACAAATGCACACATTTCAGATTTTGTAATCTTAATCTCGAGTCCACTTGTCACGCCCATGCTGTCACGCACGGCAGCAAAAAAATACAAGCAAAACCTCACCTTCAACGTCTAGACTAAAACTATCAACAAACAGGCTAGTAAATTTCAACGCGTTTATTGTTCGTCGCACATAGTTTAGTACTTTTAGAGCTACTAAAACTCAATCGAGCAGTGCTATTCTTGTTACAGTGCTGTAACCTCTATCCGTATATACGCTATGCATACGATATATTTATCTATGTGTATGTTACGAAACCAGTTTTGACAATGTTATATAAATATTGATTTTACCTACGGCAGTAAACGACAAACACCTTTTGTTCGGAATGTATTTATTTGCTAGGCCTATTCAGTTTGTGGTACTTTAGTGTTTGAATACGCGTATATAAAGTTTGAAATCAACTGCTATTGTTATTATACGATACTAGGCCATTTCATTTATTGTTATAACTCCAAGTTAAAGGAAAATGTTATTTTAGCAGTTTTGAAACCTTGTATAATTTTTATTTCTTCAAAGAATGTAGGGTATATTGATTTTACAGGTACTGATATGTACTAAAGTTGCAAACCAAATCTTATATTTTGCATTCAATTTTGTAGTTGTAGATTACACAGGGTACACAGGGTATGAAAATTTTGAAAACAAAATTACAAAACTAAATGCACAAAAATCAATATCATAACTTAAGCACTCTGGTACGCTCGTAACTATACATTTAGCTAACATCACAGCTGACAAGAAACCAGTACAGAAAACATCTATGAAGGAGAAATTGTTTACATAATCTTCATAAATTCTGTAAACGGGCGAGTAGTATGCTGTAGTATTACAATAGGCCAAACTGAGGCATGTGTGGAAGTTGGAGGTGGCCTTGTTGAGTAATTTTTGTTGACTTTGATTAATTGAAATTTTGTACTTAAACCATAAAACATGCAATAAATGATACTCTTCTGTTGAAGAATTTTCATGTTATCTTAATTTGTGGACATTCTGTATATTTAATCTTAAATTTTTCGATGGGTAACTTATCTACTCAACAAGCAGAACTTTTCGTAAAGAATGACTTTTTGCCGTAAAATCAATAATAAAGATTTTTTTCCTCTTGTGAACTCCATCCGGGGACACACTGTATATTCAAGGAAGCAATGAGACACCAATAAAATATAGAAAACGGAATACATATTCCGCTTGCCTGCCGTTAGCATTTGCAATTCTAATCATAAAACAATTGCCTTTTACTGATTTGAAAATAATACATAAAGCTTAATTTATTTAAATGAAATATTACGCGACCTATAAGTTATAGCTAAATTATGGTTACATTTTGCAGTTACACAATTCTAATTTGTATGCCATACGTCAATAATATTAGAACGATACTTGTACAGCATTATACGATTGTTTAAGGTTAATACTCTAAGATACCTTATTTGAAATAGAACATAATACATAGTTTGAATTTATTTGCATGAAAAAGAAAATAATGATCCTCTGCTTCCTGCAGCCTCTTTAACAATTCTTATAGCTAAATGAAATCAAATTTAAGTTATTGGAAACAAAAGGACGATAACCATTACCATTCTTTCGTTTCTGTGATTTCAGACCCAAAGCATTTTAATAAAAACGCTATCCTTGCACAAAATTCAAATAATCTTATTGTTAGCGAACGTATATAGCCTTCACTTATCCAATGAAATATAACTCTTACAATTTTTAACTACCGATAATTCTACGTATGTTTATGGACTATAATAAATGGATACATACAATGTGAAAATTGCATTTTATTTCAACTCTCGTTAGATAATGTATGCGTATGTGCCTCCTCCATAACTTTATATCGAATTGGTACCTGTCGTTGTGTCGGTGAACTTATTGAATTTTAAAACAGTCAATGCACCCAATCCAACTAACTCACCCAATCGAGCGGATAGAAAATTCTCTAATAAATTGCATTAGTGGAAGAGCGAGGAGAAGTTCGATTCCGAACGGATCTTAACTACTTAAGCTTCAATTTCGTTATTTCGACGGATATAAATTCGAAATTTAATGGGACGAAAAAGAAAAATATGTAGAGAATGAAGCATAGCAGGGAATACGAAAAGGTTAAGTATTTCGCAATCGAATCTATCGAATGAAAAGTTTGTCTGGTTTCTCTAACTAGGCTAACGAAATATTAGGTTTAGTCTCTGATTCAAATCAATTCGTATATCTTGGCATAAATGTTTATTTAATTTGTATCTTCTTTTAAAAATTAACATGGCTTCTAAGTTTTAAACTGACAAGAACGTGGTGTTTATTAATTTCGTTGTTTAGTTGTGATTTAGTTAATCGCTGTCGTAAAGGAAAATGTTACATTATCAGTTAATATTACAAGTTTCTTTCGTTAAAACTGTAAGCAATTTGTTTTTCTAAATTTACTAAATCGCTCACCATTTCCTAATAAAGGAAAATTAAATATGTATAAGTATTCGTAA
Organism: Popillia japonica; assembly: GCA_004785975.1. Classification (NCBI taxonomy): domain Eukaryota; kingdom Metazoa; phylum Arthropoda; class Insecta; order Coleoptera; family Scarabaeidae; genus Popillia; species Popillia japonica. The sequence goes on from SMLS01073581.1 coordinate 6,919, forward strand.
GCAAACTAAAATTGAATAAAATATTATTAACGTGTGTTCCACATAGTTTCATACGATTTGCGTATTATGGCCAAATGTATTCCGAAATGAATGAATACTGTGTGTAGTCCACACCTATATGTAATGCAGGTATGTCAAATTTGCGTGCTCAAACACTTGCACATCTATTATCAATCAATCAAATAACGTAAATTTTAAATAGAAAGCTAGAACTAGAATCCCTTTTGTGGCTGTCTGAAATCTAGTTGCAGTTCACTAGGTAATTACTTCAGATACATTTAACCGTTGCAAGACCATGCAGTGCATACTAAACTGGGATTGAATTAATCGCAGTTACTGGCATTGTCGACAATAGTTACGGGGTTACCGCTCCTGCCAAGAGAGAAAAAAAAGCAGCATATTCTCCAAAGAATATACCAAGCAGGGTAACGTCGAGGAATACAAAAGCAAAACCGAAGTCCCGGTCCATTCGGTCGACCAACTAGGCCCTATCTACTACTAGAACTGCAGAGGGAAACGTTTTAAAATGCCACCGGCGTAGGGTGAAGCACTTACTGATGTAAATTGAATTTTTCAGGGAAGTAGAATTGGATCAAAGCTCGCTCTCCTATCCCGACGTGCATCCTTCGATGGGAAAAATCGAATTATTTGCTAGATACATGTTATTAGAGCGGATGCTGTACAACTATAAGTGCGCATTCGATATCGATTTACAGCAGTGTCTAACGTAAGAAAGTGTAATACAGCTTATAAATCTGATTCCAGTAATTTGAGCACTCTAAAAATCTATAAATAGATGTAGCTCCATTACTGGTTGCAGCATTCTTGGGTACTATAAATATTTAGTTTTCAGTTTAAATTTAATTAGGAAAACTTCAACCTTCCAATACGTTTTAAAGATAATTTTAGGATTTGCGTTAAAACTGGTTTTGATATCCTATCGTTTTAACTTTCACTAAAATATGTAGTAATTTTTAGCGTGTGTAAAATAACCCTCACATTTTGTAATTGAAAACTGTTCTAGGTTGTTGTCCAAAAGAATATTAAATTTCTAGCAAAGCACTCAAAGCTTTTAAAGTTGGTTTAGACTGTTCTAACTCATACAACTGCTCTAAACATTATTGGAAGATTTTGAAATCAAAATTTGAGCAGTTCAAAATACATAACAATATAACATTTTCTCATCCCGTCCTCTTCCCGTTTTTGAAATTACGCAAGCTCCAGTTTTCTTGGCCATTTTTCGAGAGTCTTAGCTTTCTATGATGTCGTAAATGTCCAAATAATAAAGTATACTACCGGACAAATTTAAGCAAATTTAAATAAAATTCGTAAAGTTATTATTCACTAGTAAGAAATATCACACTCAGTATAGCTTAATTCTACTTCTCATAATCAAATAAGAATTGAATTTATTGTACAGGAAGTCAGTGAAAATTAAATCAATGACCAATTAATCGAGCAAATTAATGGCCATTTGGTAGCCCAATACGTCAAAAAATGTTGTGATTCTTAATTATTTCATAAAATGTACATGTGAAAAAGTTACTTGGAAACATTATAGAACATCTAACACAACTTTCAAAAATTTTATGTTCAAAAAATGGGGATTTAACGAAATTTAGTTTTTCTAAAATAATAGCTACATTTATCTAAATGAAGAACCACAAAGAAGAACCTGAAATCCTTTATTTCCAAGGATGCAACATTTAAATTTGGCCATGAGCTGTTCAATGTCCTAAAAGGCTGAGGGTTTGAATTTTATACTTCGTTGTAGCCACAACTTCTTAACTACTTGAGTTTTCTTTACAAAATGTTGGAACAATAGTTTGACCAATAAGAATTTCTGAAAAAAAAAAACTTCAGCAATAGAGGAAAAGTGGCACTACACAGGCTTTTACATTAATAAAATATGATTCTTTATGGGGCATCAGTTTGGATTTCTGGAAGACTGCATCTCCACTTTCAGTAGTTTGAATGATTTTGCTGAAAAATTAGATTGTGTATCTTGTCCGAAGAAGATAAAATATGATCAGTTAAAGCACTGCTTTGATCAAATCAGGATCAATACTAAATTGCTTCTTCCAAAATTTAATGTAACTAAATCTCTACGAAGCAATCACGGCATTAGTATAATTACGGACACACGGAAAAATTTAGTAGTGGGTGTCAGTAGATTCCTAGTTTATGCAGAATTAGTCTGCACAAGTCTTACTAATCGTCATCCATGTAAATAAAGAAAGGAGAAACTTGAAGTTGGTCTACTAGAATCGGTTTCGATAGCTACATACATTACAAAGAACTGCCTCCACGGGTTAAAAATTTTCAATTCTCTTAAAAACAACATAAAGAAAGACACATAATGCGCGTACATAAGAGTGTATGTATTAACGATTATAAGCTTCTCTCAATATACATACTATATATAGAAATACTGGTATTTGGAGAATTTCGTTATATAAGAGAAAGATGCAGTGAGTATTGAAGGTTCTCTTTGTTGAAACTCGTAATTCAGAACCACGGCGCAAAAGAGACGGGATATTGGATACGAGTTTACGACTGACTGCTGCAGGCGGTTGCAGTACATTACGGCTAGATTTACTTCGCTCCCTCTACCGGAAGAATTGCCAGCGTTTCGATTTTATTTCGTCGAAAAGAAATATTTTAGATAAAACGCTTACATCTATCCGGAAAATGTACGGTAAAGTTTTCGAAATATGAATTATGGAATACTTTATGGAAAAATATAGTTTAAACTTAGCCAAGATAAAACGTCTTCGTTACCACACACAGTAATATATTTTGTAAGCAAACGAAATGGCTGAGCATTATAAGAAAAATTACAACTGCCTGTCAAAGATACATGTAGCGGTTAATTTAGTTTATTACTTTACTTAAACGAAACGATAATCTTCACAATGGATGTATCAAGAGTGTAAACAGAGGACGCGAGTAAATTAAAACTTGCTAATACTAATATAAGGGAAGTTCAAGTAACATAACTGCGGTAATATTTGCCAGGCGCTGATGAATAATCTAAAATAGATACCAAGTCTTGTTTTTGTCAAAGTCATTGTATATCACTCAAATATTTCTTGGACTAACTCATCATTTAATCTAATTCCCACACATACATAACAAACATATATTCGTAGCTAGTGGAATAAGTTTGTAATACATGGAGAATTTTTGTATTCACTGACACTCGTTATGCCGAACTATAATTCTGTTAGACAACTCTTGTGTATAATAGTTGTGATTCAAAACTTGTTTCTTAATAAAAATACATCTAAATCGTCCAGAGGGTCCAGAGGATGTCGGTATTCCTTAGCACCTTGTCGTAATCTAGCTTCGGCTATGATGGATATTTATTTTATCATGTGTAGGAAAACTTTTCTCTCAAAAAAAAGTCAAGAATATATTGAATGTCTCGTAAAATGTTGAGACACAGAATAGCTCTCCAATTAGAACAATCAGTGTATCCATTCATATGATCGGACAACCACTTTGCCACAATATGCTCCTTTATGTCACATTCACATCATTTGACAAGTTAATTAGAACCATATAAGCTTGCTTAGCTGTCAACTAGACATATTGCGGTTAGTGGAAATGAATCGCCTTTCTGTCGAACAGCGCGTTGTCATTGTCACAACATGGTCACAACTTACTTCAAGGGCGGTGAAAGCTGCGAAACGTAGCAGATTTATCGACAATTTGAGTAATTCAAAAATCTCTCTGGAAAAAATATTGGTGCTGTACGTGAAAATGTTGCTCGAAATCGCCAATTCGCCATCGATCACAGCATCTGAATATTTCCAAGCGCGCCATACAACGAATTCTGTCAGGGAAGCTTCATCTTCAACTCTACAGGATCCAACTGAATTCGGCGATTGGCAATGGAAAATCTGAATCTGGATGAAAGTTTTGCAGAGAATATTATGTTTACTGATGAAGCGCATTTTCATTTGGACAGCTTTGTCAATAGGAACAACTGTCGGATGTCGGATATGGGGCGACGGGAATTCTCGTACAACAGTTGAATAGCTGATGCATCCACAACAAGCAACTATCTGGTGTGGCTTTTGGGGCGATGGTGTTATTGGACCCGAAGTTTGGATGGACATTTGGTTATTATTCTTTTCCACGTAAAAGTGCAATCTTTACTGATAAGTTGAAAATACCAATGTTTCAAATTTTCAATTAACTAATTAGTACCTACATATATGTATTATGACCTATTTGTACTTATCTTATTTTCCTGACATTTTTTCCACTTCTAGGTCAATTACAACACTAATTATAAATTTGATCTATATTCGAATTAGAGTGTTGTAATTGAACTAGAAGTGGAAAAATATCAGGAAAATAAGACAAGTAGCCAATGCATTTTTTTAACAAATTAAATTGTTTATTTTTATTGGGTCACCTTTAGTACACCAATTTGTATTTATACCCGTATATTATACTCGTATTGGTATTCGCATCTTTACACAATCTGAATTAAACCGATTTTAGGTATGCTAGAGCGTATAAGGGCTTTCTTTCGATTCTTATCGACGTCATTGGAATGATTTCAGTCCTTTCCACTGCCAGGTGCAGGCGTTCACCCATCCGATCATTCTCTTTACGTGGTTGAGTCTACTCTCGGCATCGTCGCCGTCGGTCTCACGTCCTAAAATAGTTGCCGCTATATCGGCTATGTATTCCATAATGTACGCATTTTGGGGCATTTCCATGTGAAGGATACTATCTTGAGTATATGTACATATACAGTGTGGACGTGTTTAAGTACTTCGAAGTATTATACCAAATTGCTGAATTAAAGATGTTTTTTTAAGTCTAATATAGCCAGTATTGGTAGAAGTCTCGGGTAATAATGTTTCTGTTGAATAGCATTGAAAGTAGTTATGATAAGAACTATCCCTCATAGCCGTTTATGAGTAAGTACATATGTAGATCCTGAGATAATTAATCAATCTAATATAAATACCCACCTCATTGTTGTCTTCTCTTAAGAGTTATTTTGCCAGTATAATACGGAATTCTTGCATTCATATGTCAACTTACTCACACTTTTAAGTAGCGTTTTTACTCTGCAATCAGCAAAAATTCAATTAGACTTCGAAACTTTCCGCTGCTTGTTTTTGTCATAAAAAGTATTAGAAAGATATCAATTTTCAGATCTTGAAATGTGCACGTTAGGTAGGTACTTTGATATTGCCACTAACTGTACATTTACTATATTCACCTTCCTACTATATCTTATTTTATAGAATATATATTTCCTTTCACTAACACACTTTGATGTTTCTAGAAAATATTTTTCTATTATCTACTATAAGGCATTAGTGCACATTAACTTAAGTATTGACCCACATAGCTCAAGTGATTTAGTGTGGTAAAGGCTTCAATAAAAAATGGGTTACTATTCAAACTGCATGCGTCGTAAATACACTGTAAATTCCATAAATAGATTGAATACCTCGTGAAAATACAGGCACCATGCTCTTTTATTTCTAGTGCTTCCTAAATAAGCAACACGAATGTACTTACTGCGCCACAGAAATCCATAAGTCTGCCTAATTAGTATTTGTCCCATCATTTATCCAGCTTTCTCGGGATTTGTAAGCTGATAAATGTAAGCATATTCCTGCAGGCTCATGTGGTCGAACTTCTAGTTCAGATCTTTCTCTCAATATAAACGCCTTTCTAACGACATGTGTATTACGTTAAAAGTGTAAGCATGGTCATTACTCAGTCGCGTCTCTACAGTTTCTAATTCCGAATGTCACGATGTATGTTTGTTTAACAACGGTAATTTACGCGTTTCCTCGGACTTCAAATAAACCTGTACTGTGGCCCGCTCACCCGGCCACATTTAATTAGATTCTTTTTTTGGTTTTTCGATTATAATTCATTGGTTTGTGTAATAGACGATCGTGAATTATTGCGGCAGAACATCTGGAGACGTTTTAACGAAGTTTAATCTAATCAAGACATTGGAGAGTACATCTTTAAATAAAAGACACGTCGAAGTAAATGACCATACCCAAAGACATATACCTTTGATTTAAAATTTTGCTATAATATTTATAACTGTGTGATTTAATTTGAATTACAGGTAAGAGCAAAGAAATATTTAGGTTTACATGCAGATAAGGCTAAATATTTGATAAATTTGCCAATAACTTGCGACCATTAATGAGATTTAGTTTAAATTGTTTTAACAATGTTTTATTTTAATCAGATCTTCATGATCTCGCTATAAATAGTGTATGATTGCGTTTTCCATTTTAAAATATATTAATTCGATACTAGTCGTGCATAATGTGTATTCAGTCACACACATACATAGGTACTTGTTATGTTATTGTGCACCCTAATACAAAACCGCAAGATATGATTTAAGAATAAACTTAAAAACGTAATGTACCCACAAACCTTTACATTTGTGTATGTATTAATGAAAATACCATACAGTTTCTATCTTTCACATGGTCAAAGATTGGCGTACAAACATAATAAAACAAAAAGTTACGAATTTTACCCACGATCAATAAACATTTATAGAATCCGAGAAAGAGCTTCCCTGTTTCAAAAACTTTTCAAACGAAGAAAGATACAGGTATTTTTATTCGTAAACAATAAATACTATGACATTTTAACTTACAATTAGTTGGTTTTAAATATTTGTGGGTTAATAGCCTTTTTCATTGTTGACACATTGACGAACACTTTTTCAGAACTTATCCATAGTTCTCTCGATCATTTTCTATGTAATGTCTATCTGATTCCATCTTAAGTGCCGGCTGGGTTGTAGGCAATGTTTGTACACTTGAATCTTTGTGTCTCCTCAACAAAAAAGTATGAAATTGATAATTGTTGCAGTGTTTATTCGTAGGGAGCCAAGATGTTTAGGAAATAACTCTCTCTTCTTCGGAAATACAGTCTCCTAATATATCAAATTTAACTATGGGGTGCCAAACCAACCTTATCAAACCATCCACAACCCTTGTAATAGGGTTGTGGATGGTTTGATAAGGTTCCTGAGAGTTTTCTACAGTCCAGTAGTGCACACCACAAACAACCTCTAATGCGCATATACATACCTGACGTACAGCTCTGCGAATTGTAAACTTTCTCTCACATAATTATTTTTTTATAACGGACCTAGACGGTCAAGAGGACCGTCAGAACCGCCCCACATTTCCCCACCTGGAACCGCCATTCATGACATAACTTCAGTTGGGGTTCCGGCTGTCTTTTCTTATTTTTTTGACGAGTTTTCCCTATGTCCCCCATCCACCAGGTGATTAGGGGTTCGGGTTGGCACTAGATATCAACATTGCCTGTTCCAGAGTTGTTCGACTGCCTTTCAAATTCCTCGCTCTCGTTTTGCTTCATGATAGCTGTTACCATGGTGTCTATCACTCTCCAATTCTTCCTGCTGGTTATCATTATGTTTATTATTGTATCCGGTGTCAGTGGGCCGGTCAATCTATAGGCTGTTTGCCTGTGATTCCTCCATCTGTCACACTCAAAAATTGTGTGTTCAGCCGTGTCTGTTGCTCCACAATATATACATCCGTCTGACCCATCTTTACCAAACCGTTTTGCATAATATCTATAGCAACCATGGGCAGTGAGAATCTGAGTCAGGTAGTAGTTACCTTCTAGATGACTACAATTCATCCACTCTTTAATATTTTCGATCAATCGTCTAGTCCACTGGGCTTTTACTGTTTCTCTTTCCCATCTTTTCTGCCAGTCTTTTAGGGTGTTTTGCCTGGCTTCTAAGCGACGTTTGCCTACCTCGCCTCTATGCACATGGGTGTGGGTTCTTTCTAGGGCTAGAAGATCAATGGGTATAGACCCTGTGATCATTTGCAGCACCAAGCCCGACACTGTTCTGTATGCAGATGCTACTCGCAGTAGTATATTTCTCTGAGCTCTAGCAAGTTGTTCTGCGTATTTCTTCCGTTCTAGGGCTATGATCCATATCGGCGCTCCATATAACAATATGTTGTGTGTGACACTAGCTAATATGGCTCCCTTAGTGCTCCGGGGCCCTCTAATGTTGGGCATCACCCTTGTGATTTTGGCAGCCTTTTCTTCGGCTTTGTCTACTACCGTACGTATATGCTGTCCATAGTTCCCCTTCTCATCGATTATGACGCCTAAGTACTTGACGGTCTTCTTAGGTATTATTCTCACCCCGCTCAACATAAAACTTATACAGCCACGGTTTCTTCCTCCTTTTGCTACAACTGCTTCAGTCTTTTCTGATGCAAGCGTCAACTGATGCTCCTTCATCCAAGTGTTGATTTCTTCAAGACATTTATTTGTGTTATGCATAAGCCTGTTCTCATCTCTTGCATCTACAATCAGAGTTAAGTCGTCCGTGAAGCCTATGGTTCTAGCATCCACTGTAAGTTCCAGTCCAAGCACACCGTCATACAAAACATTCCATAATTTTAGTCCCAAAACCGATCCTTGTGGAACTGCTGAACCGCACTCTGCCATTTCTTCATTATCCAGTGCAATTTTCCTACGTCTTAGGTAGCTCGAGACTAAATTGACGAGATATCCAGAAATTTTCCTTTTCCGTAGTTCTTCGATTATTAATCTCTGGTTTGCCGTGTTAAGTGCGTTTTTAACTTCTAATGTTATGAGGGCGCACCACCTGGTGTCAAATTCTCTGATGGTCTCCACCGCAGTTTTCAGCGCATCTATACTTGATTTTTTTTCTCGGAAGCCATATTGATATTCGTGCAGTCCTCCTGGAAACCATTATTGTGTATTATTGTTTGTAACAATCTCTGTGTTAAATTTTTCATACTCCCGTGACAGATAATTCTAGGGCTGCTGTTGTTCATGTGCTGAATGACCTATAGTTTGATATTTAAATGTGAACGTTTTTTCCTGGCTGAGTAAAATTAAGTCGAATAGAATGTAAATTGTTCCCTGAGTATTCCTTTTGCTAAATCATAGCCTCTGCAAATAGTAGGTCCACATGCCACCATCGATCGATGCCTTCTCTGAATCACTACACCCAGCACAGTTCACACAATTGCTTCTTGAAATACGGAAGATATTTTTGCCGTACCTTGTATATACAAGGCAAGGACAAATTAGATTAAAGTTAACAAAAAATGTCATCTTGAAAGCTCAAACTTCTTAGATTCTTTCATAATTCTGAAATCTGTTTTTAAAGATTTCATTTTCCTCCGACTCAGTGAACATTTAAATTAATATTATATTTTTAACTAGAAGTCACGTTTTCTAATTAACCTGGAACAGTGGGATGCCTTTTGATTCTACTTTCCTGCAATTTGGATAATTCTAGTTTTATTATTGAGACATGAGGCGTATTATTTTGATACCAGCTGTCTTGGAATTGCCATTTTTATATTAATCTAACTGAAACCTCATTTCCAAAAAAACAAATTAAAATTATGTACTAGGTTTTAAGTAAGTAAGTAAGTAAGTAAGTGTTTTATTTTATAGACAAAAGTATAAAATAGATCAAATACAAAAATAAAGTACGGTATTACTAGAAATCTTACGAGGTATATTTACGTAATTTCGCAGTAATAAGTGGAAAGACTTCAGTAATATCTTCATTAAGGAACTTTGGATTCATGAGATTAACATTATTTTTTATGGTCTTACAACTTACAATCTGTCTATATACATCTCTGCATTTTGCCAACAATATAAAAAATAATGAGCTACTTTCAGATTTTACTATCATATCTATAGATCTATTGTTTTCTTCACTTATACATAACTCAATCTAACATCTTTAACGCGTTGTTTGGATATCATTAGTTTCCTCCTTCCCACACCAGTTTTCACTTTTAACGGTAGCCAATAGACACACCTCTTTAGTATTCTGGTAACTCTACTCCGACTGCTGCTGAGATCTATTTTTTAATACGTATGTAGATATTGTAAGAAAACTGTTGTGCCAATAGATTTTTTCTATCAAAATGTCGCAGTTCTTTGCAGACCACTTCTCGTATATACACTTCCATTCAAGGTTTAATGAACTAGCTAAGCTTTACTGGATTCAGTTGTAGTACTCAACTTTTTCGTAAATTTAGACAGCTGCCACAAGTCCTAGTAGAGACTTTTACGACTATGACATGGTAATTAAGTCAGTGCGAAAATTCCACTAGCAAATTGAAGTGAGGCGCCTGCTAACGACAGTTAAAGGGTATACATGTGTTAATGAAGTTTCAAGCTAGATTTACTTGTTGTTTGCTTCAATTATCTCTTCAGTACTAACTCGCGTCCATAAGAATTAGTCCAATCTAGTTCATTAATGTATCTTTCGAAGATCGTTAATATCAATGCACAAAATGTCGACTTTTTGTCCGATAGGCAATAACGAAACAACATTGTGTCATCGTGCAATGATTAATCTATAGATATTTTTGTTTTCTTCTTGGTTGATTTGAGCTAGTGGAGTTGCATATTTTTTTTAAGTCTGCATTTGTTCATCGTCCATGCGATACGCGTCCGCATTACATCAACATGCAATTAAAATAGACGATGACAGACGAAATATTCGTTCTTCCATCGTATAATCCATGCGAATTACCATTAGGGGTGATGCTCTTCCCTCGAGGCGTTGTTCGCCTGTACTGTATGGTGTACGCTATGGGAGGCATTAGGGATTTGAATTCCCACACCTCGGCCTCCAGGTGATAAAATGAATTACTCCATAGGAATACAGATGAATAAAATTATCAAGTCTACGTTATTTTTTAATACAACTCGTTGCTCAGTTTTCTTGTTCATTTATTAAGTTAGTCATAATATTTGAATGTTCTTGATTAATATCTTGTTACTCTTCGTCTTTTCTGGAGAAACAGATATCTAAAATTTATTTAAGGAATATAAAATAAAATGAAATAATGCCATTATGCGTGCATTTATGCTAAATAAAATTTTATTTGGTATTTTAATTTTCGTTTCTCTGAAAATAAATTTGTATATTTCCAAATTTTGTTTTGTAATATTGATAATAAAATTACCATTCATACTATGGATTTACTGAGAAAAAATAAGCTATAGCTAAAAATTCCGAATTAATTATATGAAATCATTGTAATTTTTGGGATGAAAGCATCATTGCGCACCTTTGATGTGAAAATTGTGTGATAATGTATTAAAATAAATAATGTAGGACTGTTAATTATATGCGAACAGCTCAAACGAATCTGAGTAAAACCATCCAAGCATAAGTACTGTCGTATCTATGGCCATTCGCTATGTAAATTAATTTTTTATATCAGCTTGAAGGTATTACCTTCTATCTAGTTTTTAGTGTTAATTCAATTCATTTACATGAACTAGTACTACAAATCTGCTGTATATTGTCAATATTGAGAGAGCTTTACACTCCGATTGGGGAAACTTTCTTAAACACCGTTAGTAGTGGAAATTTCGTATTCACTGTTAGTTAAGTGTACCAGAACATCTAAATATTATTGAAATCATGCAAATTTTCAAAAATTTGTGCAAGCAGCCTATCAATAAAGCATATTTCCATTCTACATGACATCATTTTATTATAGAATTTATACCCAATTTGATTTTATTCAAACCTCTCACGATGTATTTTTTAATTATGTTTGTATCTTTCGTTTTGTACAAATTTGGTACATATTCTATTAATAGATTCCTAAAAGTCAAGTTGGATCAGTTGGATCAATATTGGAGCATCGAGCGATGCTCCAATATTAAACCCAAAAACGCCTATGATAGGCGCTCATGATAAATTGTTGGAATCCCCTGCCAACGGGTACAATGAAACTAGATCAAGTCTTAGCAACGGACCATGTGGTTTTGACTTAATCTCATCAGCGCATCTCGGAAGTAGCACATCCCGGAGGTACCATAGAACGACAGGTCCTTACAACACATAGGATATATATGTATATAATATATATGTTTACAATATATATAATCCATACATTAACGACTTAAGTGACAAAATTAAATACGAATTTAAAAAATCAGATATAAACATTACATTTACACCATACAATAACGGACGTTATTTACAAATTTAAAAACTAAGATTAAAAAAGATAATCAAAGTAATGTTGTATATAAATTAGAATGTGAAGACTGTAATAAATGTTACGTAGGGCAAACTAGACAGTATCTAAAAAAACGACTGTATAATCATCAATACACTGTAATGCATAACATAACCGCGGAAACTGCTTTGTCTAAGCATTCTAAAGAATTACGACATAACTTTGATTTTGAAAATGTTAAGATTTCAAAAAAAGAAAATAGTTATAATAAAAGATTAACATATGAAATGATATACATTAAAAAAGAAAATAACGCGGTCAATTTTAGAACAGATATAGAAAATTTAAGTATTATTTATAATAATTTAATCACCTAATCACGGCTGAATTTTATAAAATTAAGCTCTTGACTAGGTTTGCCATGTTTTTCCCTAGTCCTTGAACAGAATTGTTAGAGCTTGACAAAAAAATACATTGATATAAGGGGCATTAGTGTTATGATTATAAATTTACATTTCAAAATATGTATCTTAAATTCTCCACTATATTGTAAACATAATCCTATATATCACTGAATTTCTTTGTCTGTAGATAATTTTGTTGATAGGCATGGCTAGTTATTTATTTATAATTTGACAGAAAATAAATGTCAATTTTATTCCACTGAAGAAGTTGTTACGAAAACCAGATTATATATATTGTAAAGGTTTTGGAATAAATTTGACTTTTGTTGGAATTGCAAGTGTTATCATTGACCTAACAAGTGGAAAAAACTATCTAGATAATAACACATAGGATGAAATTGGATCTTGCATTCCGAGTTGCACTGATGAGACTGAGTAAGTCGAAAGCACTTGCTTCACCCCAAATGCTGCTTGATTTAGTTTTATTGTACCCATTGGCAGGGTGATTCGAACAATATATGATGGGCACCTATTATAGGCATTTTTTATAGGCATGTTTTCTGCAAGCTCACTTGAAACTTTCACGAAGATTTAAAGAACATAGGTACAGGAGGGTGTTCCATTTACGAACAAAACAAATTGAATAAAATCTAGATCGGATTTTCATGATGCCTTGCTTAGAAACAAAAGAATTTTATTGAACACCTGATCCCGATGCATGCTTTATAGTATAACATCTATAGAAGCATTTGGACCCAGTCTTTTTGCATTAGATACTTTTGCATTGCTCATCTCATGCCGTACATGCGCTTTTACAGTTTCATAAAAATGTTCATTTAAACCAGCTAATTTCAATAATAAATTGTATTTTGTTATCTATTCCAATAAGCACTCTGCCCAAAGCTTATGTTAATATCATGCATATTCATATTAACATTAAATAAGTTATATTGGTGTAATGCAAATAATATAAGGTGTAATGCAAATAATATAAAATAACCTTAGTAAATTAGAACACATGGATATGCTTTCTTTTTGGTTAAACATCGCACTAAACAAAGTTTTCGTGAACAAGGTATGAGTCATTGTTATAATCTATGTAAAAACGTTGCTGAACTGATGTATGTGTTTGTGTGTGCACAAATATACCATTTTCTACTTGAAAACAATTAAAAGCGTCATATTACTTACGACAAGATTGTGACAAAGCTTATAAACACACCGTTACACACAGCAAGAGCAATACAGCTTGGTAACCACTGCAGTTGCACACATCACACATTAGAAAAATGTCCTCACACGTTCTAACTTTGTTGAAATCTCTTCCGACGACAAAATTTTCAATTACATATTACTGCTATGCACTGCCTCTTCTACTGGTCGTTCTCTATATGAGCTTGCTTTTGATGACTTATTCTTACAAATTTTCATCTAAAACGTATTATTCCTTTTGGCAGCTTGTTTCTTGCATCTGTATTTTTTACTGCAGCTGTATGAAACAACTATAGCTATCCTGGGTTTCGAACAATTGATAATTGAGAAATGAGCATAGTTAGTACTAATTGGGTTACTATGTAATTGTTTGTGTTTCTAGTCGACCCATAATTGAACCTCAAAACCCATATACTCCACTATATGGTCATAGCTTGAAGAGTGTTAAACTTATATTTTTAGATATACAGTCATTACAGCTTACTAGTAGCGCCTTATTTTAATTGAGACTTATATTGTGGCTAATACATAAATAGTAATACTCTTTTCTTGCTAGATTTTCTAATAAAATTTTTGTTATTAGTCATTTATTTATGCAATATATGGATGGTATTTTTCTGATGAATTATTTTACATTATTTCTTATTATGTAACTGCCTTTCGGAATAATAAAAGTTACCCAAGCGAAACAAATTGCAATTTTAGAATAAGCAATTTATATTAAAAAATATGTTCCCGTTGCTTTTTCAGTGCTTTATGCTCGGTTCCGAAATGTACATATTTTTGTCGTGTCATCTCATAATAGCCATCACTCTTGCTGTTATATTATTTGTTATTGAAATATTAAAGTAGGTACTGACGGGACTTATTTTCTTGTATTTTAATGAATTTTTCTACTCCCAATAAAAGATCTCATTTAATATAATACTCCTTAATCTGTTACATTCAGTCAATTTATCAAGCTTTCATGCAGCGACGAAACTTCTAACATTTTTCAAACAAAATTCGTACATTACATCCGACAGATCTCCATTTTCGCTAACGACAATTTTAGTTCTGCGCGTTATGCACACATAATTCAAGTTTCCGCTAAATTAATCCGAATATTCTTTAGGCGAAGTTAATTTGCGAGATGTAAGACGGTATTTGACGAGAAATCCCGCGCGGTTTGGGCAATATAGCGTAGGCGGGTGCAACTTTAATCAAGTCAACACAGATTCATATATCCAAGATATATTGCTACAGTACATCTTCCTACCTTTCCTGCGGAACGCCTCGAGATCATCGCGTCAGCAAGAACTTCATCATTTCTATCTATATTGAAACTATTTCGCAGTTATTTGAGCTGGAATAGCTTTTCTCCGGTAGTCCAAGATTTAACATAATGCAAAAATTGTAAACTTATTAAATGTTCTAGTGTCGCATGTTCGTAAATCCACTATGAATTTAAATGCGAATTCTAGAAACATTTCAGACAGTTAAATCTCCTATAATCGTTTTGTATAACTGTAAAATTGCTCAAAGAAACATTAGTTACAGAATTTTTGAATATCCATTTGTGGTATTATTCTGGACGTAAACTTATATTCTGCAGGCGATTTTAACAACTCTTTTCTCTGTCTTGAAACTGAAAGTATTTGTTGTATACTTCAATTAATTTACACCCTTTTACTCTTTAAAAGAGCCATTGTAGAGGATATAATCTCTCGCAGGGCTAAAAGGGCTTACCGGGAGTAAGTTTTAAAATTCATTAGGAGTAATAAAAACACAAAGCTCAGCCCCAAGGCAGCATGCAACTTTAAAGCAGCAGTACAGATTATGGAGGAGAAGAAATGTAAAAGATGGATGGGGTGGCGAGAATTAATTGGATGCTTTAATGGAATTAAGTAACGAATTGGGACGAATGGATTCCTTTTCCGGTTATTGGGGTTGTTAAAATACGATACTTGTAATTACTGAAATTGGACAATGTTATAACGACTCCACCAATGAAATACAAGCACGAGATGGCAATGAATCTGGGAGTAACTCGAAAACGTTTCAATTTGTGTTTGTTAAAGTTTCTGCGTTGATATTTTGATGGTACCAACGATGGTCTAACCATTTAGTTAGTTCAAAGTAGAAGAAGACTGTTACACAGAAGTTGTAACGAACAATTTTTGTTAGTTACCGTTTTGTAGGTACGTATTTCCGTTCATATTTACAAAATTTTTGGATATATTAGAATTGTTTTCTTGCATTTGTAAATATATGTAAATACTTTTGAACTAACCTGTATATGTCCAGTTTTGATGTGCTGTGTATATTTTAACCATGTTTTTGCTCGTGATGTCATGCCACAAAAAGGAATTGGCCAGGGTATATAAAGGCCGCGTTTTGATGTTAAATTCCACTTGCTCTCCAGCTCTCTTCCTTCCTAATTGCCGGAGCCGATTTAGTTGGCCAGCATATCCTGACCGTTGGGTGAGCCGGAATTTTGTTGGCCCCATTTAACCCCGAGTATCCTGAGGAGTGGGCCGATTAGTTGGCCTCCTCAGAAGCCCCACCGTCCGTTCGCAGAGTGCGGCCGAATTTTCGTTGGCCTCTGTGAAACCACCACTGTTCCGTTCGTGGGGCGACCCGAGTTTACGTTGGCCCCTGCGTTTTTTCTCTCCGGTGAAGTGTCGAGTGTAGACCCTCACATGCACACCGTTAGCTTACAGATCACTGTCAATATAATTAATGTTTAACCGATTAAGTTTCACTCATTTATAGGAATTTACCTGGATGCCTGGCTCGTACCTTACGTGAGCATCACTTGTACCTTTTTTATTATTAGTATTGTATATAGAATCATCACACCGCTTTTGTAAATACACCTGTTGCTCCAGCATTCTTGATTTTATTTAATTATCTCCTGTGTACGAACAAGAATTTCTCTTGTTTACCTTCACGATTCTGTTGTATAAACCGATTGTTTTACTATTTTTGCATACTGTAGACATTTCGTTTAATTTCTATCACCTGTATACGCAAAAGATTCTATTTAATTTTGGACCTGTAAAGAAATGTATATAAGTACATATTTAAACCCTACCTGTTTTATTTCTTTATGCTACCCCGAGGTTAAAGTTCGTTAATTTGCAAACGGTAATAACTCAAATGACAGGCTTAAAGTCACTAGAAATATATAGATATATATAGATATATATCTAGTGACTTTAGACAGACTCAGTACGCCATCTAGTGAGCCCCGTCGCAGTCTAGCTACAGTGAGACGCATAGTGGTTAGAGATCTCCACGTTTGTTTAGTAGTATTTGGTACCGTCATTGTTACTGGGTTTTCGTTTAATTAATTATCTATATTCCCGGAATCCTGAAAGTACCGTTGCAAAATATTAGTCCGAACTTATATTAGAGTCCACATATTAATGTTATAACTGAAAGAGCTAGTAAATATTAACTTTAAATTACAAACTTTTCCCATTTCTTCACCACAGAAAGTTTGAAAACTCTATACTTTGCCTGGTTTTCAATGTTTTTCTATGGCATGACTCATTGCTAGCCGATCTAAGAATTTACAGTGTAGTTTTGCACTGCTAAAGCTGGTCGTAAGAAAATGTTATTAATGTGATTTATATACATACTTATGTATTGTCATTTCTAGCAATTGAAAGCCTTTCCCGCAGAGCTGCATTTGCATCGTGATAGAATGTAATTATGTCGTGAATTATGGTACGATAGTAATAAAAATCCGATCGAATTATCCCGTAATTATTACATTATACATCAATGTACGTAGATATCCAAGCCGCTCATCCGACCCTAAATAATCCAAAAACAAACACCTATTACATTCGTATTCGGAGCGGGATATTACGATCATTTCAACCTATTTCCCGGCATCGTCGTCGATCGTCCTGGTCGAACAGTTTAAAGGCGCCATGAATAATATTACGACGGACCCATCAAGCGATTATCCCGGTTCGGCCGCCCACACAGCAACCCGATTATCATATTGTATAAACATATTGACTCGGCCGTGCGCGGCTTTGTTACGTCACGGCTGGTGGCTGTGCGGCGACGAAAAGCCATGTCCGTCGTAATTTGCGTCTAATGAGCTCCGCAAATTTGATTCCGACAGACAAATTTGCGACGCGGCATTGATTTATTTATGATGCCTGTTGACAGACGAGAAACATTTTGTTTTACAGGATGAAATGGTTGCTATGACGTCTTGTTTATTCTTCAAAGAATGGTTCTTTCACAGTCAGTAGTTCAACGATTTGTTTTATGATTTAGCATGTAGTAAGTAACGGATAAATTCATTTTCTTCGTAATTATGAATACAAAAGAAAAATCCTGGAACTGGTCACTTTTTATATATAAAACTACACAAAAAATTTCAAATGAAAAGGGGTAGCGTGTGATACCGTGCTTAAGGGGGTTTCAATTCTCTATTCAGCAATATAGGCCTCTTTGATTTTTTGCCTTTGATACTCAAGAAAAAAGCAATTTTATTGCACACAAACAAGTATGCGTAGAATCCAATACCATAATTGATTAGTCTATTAGTTATCTTTATGTCAAAAAGTAAATTAAGATCTTTTTGTGATATTTAAGAAGTACTTAAAATTTGTTTTAGTTCGCTACACGTCGTTAACCTCTTTAACGCCTTCTGATGCTGTTCGATCAGCATTCGTCACTGGCTCGATGATTTTCTCGCGAGCAAGTATAAACGTCATTACCACCTAGCGATGTTTTTTATTTTTTGAGTAGTTTAATACTTTTTATTTTCTCAATTTGATTAGAGAGAGAATTAAACTGATTTTTGTTTATTTTATTTTGTCGTACAGTATGCGAATAACGCAGTTTTACAAAAATAATTAAAAAATAAAATTAATATTCTAAAATAACACAAAAAAATACAGAAATGAAACTGTATGTTTCTAAAATGAAAGTTATTCTTTGGTATGATGAATTTTATAACATGCAACTGGACAAAGATCAGTTGCGAACTCTTTGGACCAATAAATGGACTTTTTCCGAATACTATTTCTATAACCAATAACGCAACGTTTTGTCGGTTTTTGTTTACTTGGAGTGGATGCTGATACTTCAGGAAAATGTATTAGTCTTGATAATTTAGACGTAGATATAGTTTAAAATTTAATCTATTCTTTCTTTCTGCAAGTTGTATGTAAATTTTATAAGAATTCAGCCTCAATCTGCTTTTCAATTTTTTATTATAAGGCACATATGTATATGAACAACAGTAATCTTAGTAAATGAAAAAGATAGCATTGGAAGCTATATCTCAAAATTTGTTACTTGGCTGTCTTCTGATTCAACTGAAGAACTACAGTCATCATCTGAATCTTCACTGTGATTATCTTTTCTATTTCCCGTACCAATAGATAAATGTATTATCGAGGGTTTAAGTAATGAATGAAACTACAATAAAACGCGTCTATTGTGGGCTTTCCGTTCGTTCTGAATTGCTATTGAAGTAAACATAACTGGGCAACTGCATTAAGCCTTATAGCCGCAAAAGGTAGCCCAAAGGGTAGCCAGCATTTAAAAGAATTTAAACCTGGCGAAATGTGAATATATTGGAAATAAATATGATGGTGCTGAATTGTTTGAGATGAAAATATTTCTTCACGATAGCTTTTTTATTTTTCTTCTGAATTGATTGTGAGCTGCTTGCAATCTATGAGAAATTAGAATTTTCAACTAAAGTATTTAAACCGTGTAAATTAGAGAATTGATTGTCTAATTATTTGTGGACTTTCTGTATTATACACATATTCGAGTCTACTGGCTAGTGTGGGTTCCGAAATGAAGGACTATTTTTAATTTGTGATAATGAATGATCGGTAAATATTATCTTTTAAATTAAACTGTGTTGAAACACTTTTCTACGAAAAAATATCGCAAGAAATACTTTCAACCATTTTCCAATTAGTTAATATCTGGCAAACTACGCAACAAAATTTCAAATCCTATACTTTTAAAAACATTTCAGAATATTGATCCATTAAACTGTTTTAAAACTCGTTTAGATTAACTATGTATGTAACATTTTACATTCGAAAATACCTCATAAGAAATAAACTCCTTTTGGTTTTCATCCGCGAACAATGTGCATGTTATAAAACTATAAAATAAATATTTACTATTATGTAATAGGTGGAAGAACAATGCAGCAGTTCCATTCATGCACTTTATTGCAGAAATATTCAAATTTTGTAGGCGAAAATAGGTGTTAAATATACTGTAGGTAGTTCGCAGCATGCGCTTAACATTTAAGTAAATCAGGTATAGAAAGTTTGATGTTTATGCAGCATACTTTAGGTAATTCGTTGTTTAGTAAATTATTACGGTTTCGTAGAATCCCCTGAATTAAGTCAAACATTCACCATTCAATCTATTCATGAAACAGGAAGTCTTACATAAGTATTCAACTCTTATGGCATCTTAGTATTTATGTAAAAGCATCAGCCGATTTGCTTTGTAAAATACATTGCCTACACAGTAATTACGATACACATTAAATTAGAAGCTTTGAAGCTTTCACATTCCACGATTTTCTTTGAACACTATAAATTCCAGGCAATAATAAAAAAGCAGACATAATTTAGGAGAGCACACTTTATAATCTTAAGTTTAATAAAATAAATTACTGATATTTCAAATGCTTGTATCTGTGAAGAACAATGTAAGTTATAATAATATGAGAATTAAAGAAAATGATATGTGTAAACTCATTCCTAACAGTTTCGGCAATTGATTTAATCATTGAATGAAACCTACCGAACAGCGGTACACACTTCAACTTTCCTATTAGCACTAATATCTCCCTCACTAGTATACTGGTGGCCGCTTCTTGAGCTTAAATTGTACCTAAAAAGAACTCAGATGCAATGAACTATGTATATCAAAACGATTACATATATAGCTATGTATATACGAAGAAACTGTTAAATGATGCATGCAAGGATGACCGGCTTTGCCGTAAGTAAGTAAAATAGTAAACGGCTGAAGATTCCGGCGTGTTAAAGGAGGAAAAAAAAACTTATAACGCCCATAAAAGTGCAATGGCAGAACGGTGATGTTGTGTAACCGGAAAAAAATGTTTAGTAGTCGCGCAACCCGAGGCAGTAAAGTGACACCGTCAATGCACAAGCGTCGTCCTGATGAATCTCATGCATATTTAACGAGAGTATATACGGTAAGCCCGGTCCTAGCTGCGAGTATCGATAGCTTAGCGGGCAACGCGTGTATGTTGTTGCACAATTTTATCCAATAACGTATTCGCCTCAAGGGGGATGCGGATGCCATCCTAAACGTCTTCGATATAGGCGCATATACGTATACATAGATCGTATTAACCTTTCAAGCAAATGTTATTCTTTATCCACAACGGTAACAGTTTGAGCAATAAACTTGGTCTTTAGCAGTTTATTATATGTTTGAATATGATCTTCCAAATCTGCAATAATATGGGGTCATTAAAATTTTATAATCTGACGTGAAGACCACACAATTGAAAACAAACTAATGATAAACTAATAATTGAGATGAAGGAATGTTTGGTGTGATCGCTAGAAAAGGATTAGAGATCAGACAACCGTAAAGCGTAGGCGGACAAACCTTGGAACAATGCAGCGGACTTGAGCATAGTTTGAATTGACAGGAAAGAGAAACTATAATTAATAGAAGGACAGAAACAGGTCTATCGTAATCAGTATTAAGTGAAAAAGTAGTATACTGTGTAGTAAGTTAGATTGCCAATGACAGCAAAAAAAAGATTATGGTTTTGGACACCACACTCGAAAAAGCAACGAACAAATTTGGTGAAACGAATCAGTAGAAGAAACGACACAACTTATCCAACATGAATACATTCTTAGCAATAAATATCAAATAATTAGACTAAACGAGGTAATACGAAAGCTTGAGACTACTACATCGATACTCATATGAGCGTCAGATACTCGCAACCATTTGATATACCTCATTCAGGGTATTTTAGTGTCATTGGAACTATGCTATTAGGGCACTCACCCAGAACAAAACCGAATGTCAAATAAGAAGTAAGAACCTGACGAGCATACGAACTCTAAAGATAGCACTCGGACTATGGTATATGTACCTCATCTGCCCAAGAGTAAGTAAAAACTAGCTGAATGGCATGTATTCACATTGAATTAGACAAAAAAAAAATGAATTCTGTACTTAGAGCAAACTTGAAGTCATTACACCGCAAAAGACGGCAACTTAAATATACACTGAGAAAAATGTGACAGCAAAACATTTTATTTAGAAATTTATACTTATGAATAGTATAAATTGTATTAAAATTACGAACACTGTGTTTAATGGCCAACAACAATTTTGTTCCTAAAATCTTAAAACAAAATGTTTTAAGATTAAAACAAAAGGTTTGCTACATTTGATGACATTTTTAAATAAAAATAATTTACAACATCTA
This sequence comes from Popillia japonica, assembly GCA_004785975.1. Classification (NCBI taxonomy): domain Eukaryota; kingdom Metazoa; phylum Arthropoda; class Insecta; order Coleoptera; family Scarabaeidae; genus Popillia; species Popillia japonica. The sequence continues at coordinate 29,064 of SMLS01073581.1, forward strand.
GCAAAACTAGTTCATTGGTTTTTAAAAGTATTTATATTGGTTTTTAAATAAAGGTAGTTTCGATTTATGCACGTTGGAATACTAATGAAATGAGAGAGAGAAGGTTTAAGGCGCTCGCACGTAAACAGAATGAGATGCAGTATGACGCGGTCTTTGTATTTGTGAAAAGGTTGATATTGGCGGTAAAACATCGATAAACACCACGTACTACCTACCTACATATTTCGTTTAGTTTTGTATAAAATTATTGTTAATTGTAGTACAAGCAATTTACTTAAAGTTACTATAAAATATAGTAAATTGAAGTATAATAGGTACTTAATTTCCAGGAATAAATTTATTGTTAAATTTAGTATGCTATGTTGCTGTCCTATATATAGCAATAAATTATACTAAAATGCAGTATATTTATACTTATAAATACTACAAATTTTTCTCCGTGTAGGTATTGTCACGACGATAATACAATTCGGACGAAATAATCGAAATCGGGAAACTTGTGACGAAAAAATACCAATAACAGAATTTCACAAACCTCATTATATTTGGAATCAAACTTTTCTCAAAAATATTCGGCGTCCTACATTTCGTAACGATACCAACTGAGAACCTGATAAAAACCTTCTAATGCCGTCGTTAAAAATTAGTCGCAAATGTTCGAAACAGCACGCGAAAAACTAAGTCATTAGAGCACCCACTCAGAACAAATTTGAATGTCAAATAAGAAGTAAGAACCTGGCGAGCACACGAAGTCTAGAGATAGCACTCGCGCTATGGTATACCTCGTCTGTCCAATAGTAATAGTAAGTGAAAACTTACTGAATGGCATGTGTTCATATTGAATCCTACCTAAAAATTAATTCGGTAATTAGAGCAAACTTGAAATCATAACCCCACAAAAGACAGCAGCTTAAGTGTAAATGTTGCCACGACGGTAACACAATTCGAACTAAATAATCGAAATTGGAAAATTTGAGATAAAAAACGAGTTACCGCTCGAATATGCGGGGAATAATATCCTGAAAAGACCGTAATTTACGTATACGTCTATTTGAAACAACCATACATCTCGAGCTGAACAACCGGAGATAATTACAAAGCAATTAGATCATTCAAGAACATTTGTGACAGTACACATTCAATGGATAACATACTAACTTATTACCGCTAAATCGCCAGTTTAGTCTTAATTAATTAATTACCGCAGGAATGTGCGGGAAATATTGTAATTTGAAGAAGATTTTAATTTTGACAGACAACAATTCGACAATACGTGTGTCGGCAACAACGACTCAATTCGGACTAAGCGATGTGCACAGCTGTATGTAAACAACAAACTTAGTTGAAAGATATTAGTGACGTCAGTAAATTAAAAGGTCATTAACATTTAGACATTTGTTTAGGGTGGTAGATAAAATGTAGTATACAGGCTGTTTTATAGAAATTGCTGTACATGGGATGGTATTGTGTACACAGAGTGATATACTTATATTATATGGAATATGTATATGGAACTAAATGATTTCAAAGTAAAATTATGCGACAAAGTAGCGACTTCAAGTCAACCGGTGGATATAATGTGCTACCAGTGCTAACAGTATTTTTCATTATGATCATTGTATATTACATGTGTGTGTTCTTACTCTACAACCCAGTTGAACTTGAATGAAGAAATCCACAATCTAGCAGTGAGTGAATTTACTTAATTTTAGTTCGTCTAAACAACAGAGCCTAAAAGGTTCTTAATGTTGCCTTTTGCAACGTGCTCCGATACTCCAAAAGTTTAGATATTGTTGGCACCTAGTGCTATAATGACAGCTATTTCATTTTCTCTGATCACAAAATAGCTTAGAATCCATCTAATCATAATGTTTAATACCAGTTTATCCAGCTTTTTTGGCACTTTAATGCCACCTCGGAATCGAGTTTGATGTCGTGCACTACCATAAGGGCCAGAGAAATACGACTGTTCAATTTTCTTTACAAGCAGTTCAAAATTCCATCTGCTAACATCCGAATGGCGATTATTTTATCCAGGAATTTTCTTGGAGAGCGTAGCTTCTACATTGGTGGTATTGAATTTGGTTCTCAGTCTCATATTCCACTGGCCATTCAGCATTATAGAAACGTGCAGAAATCACGGCGAGATTATATCTACATAGCGCCTTCCAATGAATTTGTAAATGGAGTCTGTTAGATGTAGTCTGTAGATGATTTTGAAGTTGTTCTCCAATTTACTAGCAAAACTGATTGACTTACTATAGTTGGTTCTAACTACAATGCCAACTGCAGCGGCAGAAGCAAGAACGGGAAAAAGGGACCTAGCGATGTATAGAAGATGCTATCACTTTTGAGTATAGCCCGTGCACTACTACAGTTTCTAACCCGCCAGGTTTGTTTCATTCAAATTCTTATATGTATGTATAGGTTCAGACGGCTTTCGAGGGTTTGTTTCTTATGTGTCAGTTTAGCGTATAGCATCTAAATACTATGGACATTTGCTGAGTTTTTGTACTACAAATTATAATACCTACTACAAAATTTATTCGAAACAACGCACAATTTGTTAGGTATGGAAAGCAATGACAAACAAGATGTAATATGTAGCTATCTTAATTTGCTAAAAACCAATGCTTCTGAACAAAATGCCACATAATACACGTCAAACGTCTCTGTCTTTAATCATGGTTCTACATTACAGCTGTAGATCGTGTCGTGAACTATGTCAATTCCTAGTAATGAATTAACGCGAATACATTAGAGAAAGTATATATTATATTATTCAAAAGTAAGGGCTGCAATTAACTGTTGCATTCAAAATAAATCGAACAGAACAATTACTGAAACTAATAAGAATTTGTATTTTATACTTTCGTGAATGTTTCTTTAAAATTATTTATTAAATTTAACGTCTGAATTAGTAATTCTCGTTTTGAAAATTTGTGCTCGTCTAATCTGTAACTTTTGCAGAACCACTATTTACGAGAATCCGACATTCAGTAATTGGAGCATTAACATGTTAGGTTGGATTGTCAATCTACATATATGTATGTATAATATGAACTACTTTTTTAATTTGCTGGATGTTTCTTGTTCTACAAGAAGCAAACGTTACTGCTGAAGTTGAAAATTCAATAAAAGTTTAAACAAAATTGTATTAATTCCTTACTTAACGAATATAAAATGCACGTGAACTTCGTCGTTCTAAAATTCAGTTCCTTAATAGAATTTCACTGCACCGACTGAAAAAAAAATGATGGCCGAGGACTTAAGTACGACCGATAAATTCAATTTGCCATAGCCGGAACCGATCCTAACCGGTTTTCTCTAATTTTATATACCGCGGACCCTTACGTAGGGTAACTTTTATATTCCCATAGAGTTTTCGAATAGTAGTGGAACACTTGAGTAAATGTTTTAAATTGCTGTTCTCCTGTGAGTGAACGGCACGCAACCCCAATAGACTTCGACCGCGAATAAAATATACATACGTCCCTTTCAGGCCGCCCTCTTGGCAAAACGACCTAATTTCATTTGTCTTATACATACTTCATGCACGGTCATGCTTTATACTTTCATCAAACGTTTGACTTTGCTTACATATTCTGCAGTATGTAACTATTTCTTTCAGCGGAATTGATCAAAGACTTGCGTTATACACATGTTTTTTGTTCACGCAAACATGAAAATATGAATAATAATCGTAGACGCCTAGAAGCAATATTAGCAATTTTCTTATGTTGTAGACTATTAGCGCAGCTGGAATTTTCTGTCAAGATATCATGTTTGAAGGTTTTACATAGTTATACAATCCTTTCAATCTAAAATATTGTACGAATTCAGAAAACAAAACGCAATTTATCCCGGGAATTCCAATTTCAGTATATACAGTTTTGTTTTTTATATTAGCATATTTCTCTGTATACATTCAGAATAAATGGTCGTTCCAATGTATGCAAATTCCTACAATTTTATCTATCCACGAATAGGCTATTTATGTGGTATCGCAATCACGACAGATCTCGGTAACCGATCTAGATAGAATCTGCACGGGACATGATATACAGCTGCATGTACCGCAACTGGCGGGAATCTGTATAAAGATCGGTCACGTATAAGGTAAATGGATAACGTGTAGCATTGTCGATAGATGTAGTCAACTATTTCTTTTGAAAGAGGGAAGAATAAAATGGCTGAAAACTTCTTTGCCAGAACATTAACTTTCTAAACGTAAACAATAAATACATATACATAAGTAAGAAATTGTTTACAATTAAATTCTTTAATATTCTTGAACCTTCCGACTTTACTACTAGATTTTAGCCTTTTGACCTCTTCCGTGAAATGCACGCTAGGACTACTGCTTAACCATGCAATCGGCAAACAAGATAAACTTGTTCAAACCAAACCTTATTTAGGTAAATGTTTGATTTATTTTATTCACACAAAACAATAGATGATATACACTTTAACTTGACTTTCTGCCTTTTTTTCTTTTTACAGATTTTACTTAGTGTTATCTTCTTTGTGACAGACGCAATCAACATCAAAACAAATATATAGTTACAGAACCTTCCATTGATATTTGAAATGATAGTGAAAATCCCGATACACCCTTACTTGAATTGATCTTGTCAAATGATGCATTGCAAATGAGTCAAGAACTGCAGGACTAAAAACTTTGAAGCACAAGTAGTAATATTTCGAACTAAAGTATTGCCAAAATAAGAGTTGATTATACTAACAACTGTACTTCAGCATCATGAAAAGATACCATAAAATCATAGGCAGTAAGTGGTAAACAAATTTACGAATGTGACCATCAGAGTGACGAATGCTGCTTATTACGGAAAAATTCCATAAAAACCAAAAAGAAGTTAAAAAGAAAACATCTATGTATGTATGTATATTTCTTGAAAATCTGATACCAATTAATCTGTGTCTCCGTGGTTAGTCTGCAGATACCTGTGTTAAGCCTCTGTCATCAGGTAGATAGACATAATGGTTAGAGGTTACCCAGGAATCTGGGGGATCACTCGTCCGAGAATTCAGTTCATAAGGTTGTATTCCGGTGAATGTACCCTTGGTTGTTTCAAGTATCGGGACAATCGAATACACATTAAATTATACAGATGATTTCAGTGGTAGTCAGACAAGCAATACTTCTTAAGAAGCCATTGCAGTTTCATTCAGCACAAGAAAACAATTCTTTCATTACAAACCTCACCCTACTCAAAGCCCCTTGTTTAGTTACTGGAACTTCAGTGTCAATTTCGTTTAGTTATTAACAAAATAATAGAATTTTACATCGGTTTCATAAAAACACAATTAAAAATACCACTTCCGCGTTAGCATAACAAACAGATCGATTCTATGCGCGGAAGCTGCACATTACGAGAAATTATATCGTCCAAAGCTTTACATGAAAACAATTCATACTTCACAGAAACGAACTTACAATTAGTCCGGTAGACGCAGATTGTTTAATTATAACATGTCGCCGTCACGTACTCCTTTTAAAAAAGGGGAACACAAAAAGCGCTCTTTTTTTCTCGTTTCGTGGCATTCAATGCGTGGCCGCGGGTCATTTCGGCCGCGCTAATCGCGCAGTTTCGTGAACGAGAGCGCCGCGGAAAAATTAGAGTTGGCAGCTACACGCGCATTTACATGACGTTTAGCGGCCGCAATTAGGCACCGGGAAGCGATAAATAAAAGCACCAGCGTTGATGGTCGTTGCTGTTTTGTTGTACAGATCACGTGAGCCGATCGTCCGTACATAAATATAAAGGCACCAGCAGAGATGACGGACGTTAATTGGACGAAGAAAAGTTAGTACAAATATGTCGGCTAAATACTTCGAATTCACCATAAAATATTTATTTTATGAAATAAGGTGAATGTTATCTATTGCTGTAAGATCTGACTAATGACATATTAAGGCTTGTTTATTACAAATATTGATAATTGGCAAATCCAATCAAGTTTGATTGGTCAAGTTTTAGTTATACATATTGTAGCTTACAGATTTTGGTATTTGGATATAATATTCAGTCAAGTAAAAGAAGTTGTGTAGAATAAAAGTAACTGTGGTATTGTATATGTATGTAGGTCTCTGTGTTTTGGCTCTCATATCACCATATGTCCCAAGATTTTCTATTGTCATTATAATGGAAATCAGGATACATTTCAAAAACATGAACCTTTTTGTAATTTGCAAGTTGATACGTCTCCAGCAAAAAAATACATTGTGCTTAAAACATGAACACGTAGATTTCAAAGCAACTTTTCACAATACATTACTTTCCATTAGCCTAACAGTTAAGCCCAGGCTGTATATCGCCAACTGTTGCTATCTGAATACTGTTTGCACAGATGAAAAATGAAACAATAGATAAATATAATCCATAAGAGGACTTTGTAATTTTTGAATTTACCTTCCGAAATATCATACTTGGTAGGATGACAAATGGCCATTCTACTATTGAAGAAAACAAAGAAGCCAAATAGACTAGCAAGAAATGCTCGGAATTTACTGTAATGCCCACTATCAATTAGAAATTAAATAAAAATGTTAAGACAAAAAACATTAGATATTATATTTTGATGACAGTGATCGAATGCAGAATATTCTATTTCTTATCTTTTATCTTACACATTAAAGAAAACCAGAAACGATGCAAATTTCAAAACACTGTCGAATAATGTTCAACTTGGCGTAGTTTTACGATACCTTAGTGCTTCCTGGAGATCCCAACTTTTATTGTTACAGAAAGTCTGCATCAAAGCAAACGTAATTCCTCTAGAGATCTTTATTATTATTTAGATATATCAAATTCGCATTTAATTTGAGAAAGATAGTCCATACGGAGGCATATCATAAATGTTTTGCCACAGAATTCTGACTTTATTCTTCGACACCGTAGAATATAATGTTAGAAAATGAACTATTGATTAATCAACATGAAACCGAATATAATTTTAAGCAGCGATTTAGGTGAAGTATAAAATATTCACCCACTCGTAAAGACAATATGTTGTTTATAGCGCAAAAATTAATCGAACCTGTAAAGGTTAAATTGAACGGTTGAAATAAATTGCGGTGTATAAATTTTCCTATAAACCGTTTTTGTTGCCCAAAACATATTGATGAGAAATTTACGCTCTATGGCCATTAAAAAAATGAACGATTTTTATCGAACAGTTTATTATGATATATTTTACGATATATTGCCTGTGCAACGTATAAATCTTCAAACTCTATTGTTAGCGGAACACTACACATATCCATATTTAACTGGAATTATTTTGGGAAAAATTCCTCATAAAGCGCCCTATGAATTAATTGTATACGGTCACGCACACTGTATGCTATATTTTTATACGTATATAAATTTCCAGTACATTACTCATGTTTAAGCGCTAAATTATTTATTGGATCTATATTTCTTTGCAATACCTACACGCGATAAATTCTCTTCTACCTAACATACATACATTCCTGCTCAATACATTTTGTCGTATGACGTGCAAGATAAAAACTTGGGTGACACTTACCCCCCTATTCTGTATCGTCTTCGTTACCGATATTCGAATGCATAAGACCCAATATTCGTAACACGACAAAAATTGGTATTCTGTAGCTACCGACTTCGTTACGGTCGCTAACGAATTCGGTATAATCTGTCACTTGCGTACGAACGCGTTTACCTTGTCGTTATGGATTCGTAATTTTAATAATCATAGAAAAAAATACTTTTTTATTAATTATTCGGGCCTTTTAATTATTTTATCAAAAAATAAGAGGATGGATAATCATTTCATGCGGTTTTTAATTCAAATTGAAAGAGATGAAGAAAATGAAAGGTAAGGTTATGTGATTGTGTTATGTTATTGTTTTTTTTATTTTCTTTAATTTCAAGGAAACGTGCGTATTCAAATTCGACGTTTAAGAGATGCTACTGATCCTTCTCAGCTGCCAAACGAAAATATTAAGAATTATTATTATTATTATTTTTACAATATTGCATGGCTTGCTACCACATGTTAAAACGTATTAAATTTGTGCAAGAGGTTCACCATTACAATACTAGGACAGCTACAAATATCTTTGTACCTACAGCAAAAAAGTCTTCAAAGCAGAAGTCACTGTTTTATGCTGGACTTGTGGAATACAATGCAATTCCTTTATATATTTGATCAGCAAACACGATTAGAGAATTTACATAGAAGATTGGTAGTTGGTTATGTGAGAGAGCATTTTTAGTACATAGGAACATAATTATAATTTAGATTTGTATATTTTATTTGTATATTCTTAGCAGAATGATGCTAATAAAGTTATTTATTTATTTATTTATTCCGTATAAGGAGAGAACTGGCAGAAAATTGACCACAAGCATTGTTGCCTCATATACCTAACGAAAGAACAACTGCTGTTCCTGCTATTTTAAAAATTCAACAGAATTATCTTTTTATGCACAAGGTTCCTACCTAGAGTTGTGTTGTTATTGAAACATCGAACATTACATTATGGTCCCATTGGATCGGGTAAAATTATTTATGCCTGTGGAATTTTACATAATATTGCATTGTATGGCAATATTGCTCAGACCAAAATTTAATTGGTAAACGAGGAGGTACCCGTTGATGGTGTAAGAGAGGATGATTGGCATCACGAAGGTAGAGAAGCTAGGTGAACATTTATTGAGAACACCTTCCAGTAAAATGTTGTAATCACTGCTTTCTTAAATAAAAATAACAGATTATATTTTATACTTTTCAAAACAATCATTTATTGGACCTAACTAGTGTATTTCTATTTGAAGTTCTTCTTGGAATTAGTGTTTTGTTAAAAAAAGTTAGTCTCTTATTTTGTTAGTGAGATACTTTATAATACCTATCTATCTATGAATGTGTATAATTAATTACATTATTCATTTTTAATGTATATGGTGAACAGTATTAGATTCAATACCTTTTTTTTATATATTGAATATATTTTTGTAATATTATAATTTGACCTTTTAAACACATTAAAGAACTCATTGCAATTGCTGCACCTTTTTATTATTAATCTGTCAAACTAATTTATAATGCAATAAAAATAACCAAATTGATTAATCCCCATTTGGAGTTGTTATTGTACTATATTTTTATAATTTTAAAACTCTATTATTGATGGCAATTTATATTTTAGACATACCCTTTCAAATATTTATTAATACATAATATATATTACACAGATGTTCATATACCCATTGCATTCTTCTCATATATTCGTATTTCAAGGAAAAATTAGACAAGGGTAATACTGCGAATACTGAAAACTGCCAATAGTAAAAATTGAAAAATACTATTGTTTGCTAATCTATTTAAAAATTCAAAATTTGTCATCTGGCGCTTGTCAGCTGACGATGAATATAGCAGTTTTCAGATAGCCAATCCTAAAAATATTGCCCTATTCGTTATCCCAGCGATACCGAAGAGACCTTTTACGACGAAGGTACAGAATACGGTTTTTACCTACTTTCGTTCAGATGTGCGTACCGAAAACGCTTCTAACGAATTTCGTTGACGTTACGAAATGAGATACAGAATAGGGGTATTAAGCTAAAAGACAAATATGCAGGGATGATAAAATGAACTGTGACAATAATGTACTTCAATATAAATAAATAGTTTAGATAAATATCTAGGTAAGACTACCATTCATTCTCGAAATTTCTTTTCATAAAATTGGTCATTAAATTACTTAACTTAAAAGAGCATAACTAGCTTATATATAGATTATCTAGATAAATGAATATGACTCCAAGCAGTTCTTTCTAAAATCTTTCAGTAGCCCTCAATCAATTCGAGCATGTTATTTTCAAGCCATGACTGTTTCAAAATAGTACCTTGCTTTTCTGTAGTTTATAAACGCTGGCATAGTGAAAATAGAGGACAGAAATCCATTCTGGTCTGAACACGTCGTGTAAGAAGGGATTTTATATAATTGTTTAATTTTTTGACTTTATTAGCGTTTTGCTGAAGCTATCTGATTGTTTTATAATTCTACGTTTTACCAAGATTTTTAGTATAAACTGCCAATTTTAATCAACTCCACTTATTTCTTGTCATCAATCTTAGATAAAAGGTATACTGCAGTTCAGACATATGTCCATACATACAAGAGAAAATATCGGTAAATGTTATTGCAGATTGTAGTAGCGATACCTTTAATATTTCTAGAAAACGAAAAACGATATCAAAAACATCTACGATGCGAGTCTATGTTTTGTATCAGGGTTGCTGCTGGTCGACACATCAAGTTATTGTGGCTTTTTATCAGCCGCTTTCTATTCCTAAAGGGGCCATTTACATTAGTGACAGATAGGTTGAATCATAGAATTTTAGATTAATTTAGTCTCCTCATTGGGGCATGAATTTCACCGATCTTAGAGGTCAGGTAATCACCAAATGGCTGGCCGCTAATGACATCGCAGTGGCAAACGAAGGGTCAAAGGCCCACATTTCAAGGGCGAGACCAGTCTTCAACTGTGGATATAACCTTAGTAACGAATGAGAAAGAGTCCCTTAGTGACCATAATTACATTATATTTAATATAGAGCGGAACAGTAGAGATGTTAGACTAGAAAAAAAGGCTGGCAAACTAGCAAATTAAACGCAATTAAAAGCAGTTAGACAGGTAAGAAGTCCGAAACGGCAGGGGAAGATTTCTCTAGGGAATTGGTAAGAATATGCAACAAAGCCATGCCGAAAAGGAAACTATTACAAGGAGAAAGCCCGTATACTGATAGTCCGAAGAAATAGTCGATGCTCGAAGAGAGTGTACTCATAGGAGAAAACTCTATACTAGAAGTAGAAGAAGAGAACCATCACCATTATACCTACAGAAATGGGAAGAATACAAAGAGAGTCAGCGCGAGATGAAAGCCAAAATCAAGGAAGCCAAGAGGGCAAAGTGGAGAATACTATGTGAAGCCGTTGGCAGTGATGTTTGGGGAGACGGTTACAAAATAGTGCGGAAAGGAATGCTCGGATTCCCACCTGACAATGCCAAAGACGATGGAAATCGCAAAATATTTGTTCCCGGTTCATGATACAGTGTCGTTTGTGTCCGCAACAGGAACCAAGTTTGTGGAGTTCGCGACTGCAGAACACCAAAAAGCTTGCGGAAAACTAAAAATTGGTAAAGTACCAGGTCCCGGAAATGCCCCAGCGAAAGTGATCAAACAGGTGGTAGCAGATCGGCCTGAGAACGTGATAACGGTTATGAACGAATTAGCGAGTAGATCTTTCCGAAATCATGGAAAAGAGCGAAGCCTGTGTTGCTTAGACAAGGGAAGAAACTCACCGATAGACCTGACTCATTTAGACTCATATGTCTACTAGATGTGGAGGGAAAGTTATACGAACAGTTACTGCTAGCGAGACTGAAAGAGGAACTAGAGAGAACGGGTAATCTCTCGAATAATTATTATGGCTTCCGAGAAGGCAGGCAAACAGCAGACGCGATAAGGAAAGTGATTCGTACCGCGGAAGGAGCGGCAAGTTTTGCACACCAACATAGGAGACCGTACGCGGTTATTACCATGATGTCAAAAACGCATTCAACAACGCTTCTTGGCAACTGATCCTTTAGGAGCGAAGGGCTGATCATTATTATAGCGTCTTACCTCGCTGAAAGAGAAATAGTGCTGGAAGCAGAGGGGATCGAGAAGACCCTCCAAGTAAATAGTGGAGTTCCACAAGGTTCCCTCCTGGGTTCCAACCTTTGAAACGTACTATATAATGAACTATTAGATACGAAACTACCAGACGGCGTTAAAATCGTAGGTTTTGCTGACGACATTGTAGTAGTCGCCAAAGGAGAACAGAACTTGATGAATGTAACTGATATTTCGATTGTAAGAGTAATAACATGAATGACAAGGAAGGGACTGCAGATTGTCCTCGAAAAGACAAAAGCACATTGAATTTGAGGTAGAGGGCCACAAAATACCCACCTATCACGAAGTCAAATATCTGGGAGTATGGCTGGATATAAAATGTACATTTGCCGCCCATGTTAAACACGTAGTAACCAAAGCAGAAAAAACTATAGGTGTTCTCTCTGGTCTGTTACCCAACATCGGTTGTCCGGCAGCATCCAAAAGAAGACTGATCGGCAGTGTCATAAACTCTATCGCGTTATACGCGGCGCCAATTTGGTACAAGGCGGTAAAGAACAAAAAACTATGTGCAAAACTAACAAGGGTGCAGAAACGTAGTGATATAAGACTTGCAAGTGCACATAGAACTATATCGGCAGAAGGAATTGGCATAATCGCGGGTGTATCACCGGTTGAACTTCTAGTTGAGCAAAGAAGACGGAGATATGACGGAGTGGGGAAAACTGCCGGTAGAGAAGCACTCTACGAAAGATGACAGGATAAGTGGAGAAATGGCAGATATAAAGCGTGGACAACAAGGCTTATTCCAGAAATCCGAAGATGGGTTAAAAGGCCATATAATGAAGCATACTACTATCTTACCCAAGCTCTGTCGGGGCACGGCTTCTTCCGTAAATATCTGCATGATAGGTAAAGAGCCAATTCCGACCAGTGTGACTGTGGAGCCACGGATGATGTGGAACACACACTCTTTATGTCCTAGGTGGGAGTAGGTAGGGGAGAAGGTTTCAATGAGACAACGATGATACGAAACCTAATGGCATCAGAAGAGCAATGGTACCTGGCGTGTAGAACAATAAGATCGATCATACAGACCAAAGAACAAGAACAAAGATAGAAGGGGAATCTGACACAAGCCATGATGTGGTAGTCCTATGCAAGATTTTCCGCTCCTCCATAAAAAAAAGATTAATTTAGAATAATTTAGAGTAACGGAACGGAAAGTTTCCTGGCTAATTTTTTATAGCAGCTATCGTTAAATTTAATCGCTTTACCTATGCAAATAAAAGTTTTTTCTAATTACATAAAAAATATTGTTGCCACACATGTACCTAAGGTTATCAATATAAGGAGTAACAACGAGTTACTCAAATTTTTCGATTACATCGATTTTTACAAACTTTTCCTCGTCTTCTTTGGTTCTTTTTTCATCTTTCAAGTTTTTATTTTAGTGTTTAGATCATATTTGTCTTAGTAAGTTATCAAATTATGTAACTATTTTCTTTTCACTTCTTCTTTATCCAATACTGTCTCTGTGTTCATTTATCGGCGTGGTGTTTTATTGCTTAACTACTTTAATTAACTGAAGCAGTTGAAAAATAATTTAAATGTCAAATGCAGCCTCGAGTAGATCGAATTTTATACGGCGATTTAATCTATTGAATGATATTCCATCTAAACTTGGAATTCAATTAATAAAAATGAATAATCCGGGGTAATTGTGCGGCGCATATTTCTCTACTTTTTACAGTGCGCAACTAAAAATTGAAATATACCAAACTGTAAACACACCCCATATTAAAAATTCTGGGATTTTCATACTAGCATTACCACTTTCTAAGTTGCTTACATTTTCAGATTATTCTGTCTTCTCAATTACGTTAAATAGACTCTAAACTAAAGGCGTTATAAATTTGGGCTAAACACCACATGGAACATTTTCCAAAATTATGGTAATAAAAGTAGTTTATTCAAATCGAAGTAGTTAGAAATTAACATCAAATACTATTTGTGCATGTAACAGTTCTTATGACCCTATTCTTTATTCACAAATTCCAAATAGACAATCTTTTGAATTCTAATTTTAAAGCTACTTGGAAGTTGCGTCGTTGCAGCTTCTCAGAACCAAAGACAAGTCCCCCAGCTTAGCGGTTATTTTGGGTAGTACCTATGCCAAAAATAAAAGCAATTCCTAACCTAATGCAAGCGATTTTGTTCAAAAGCTACAGCCTTACGAGAGGAGCTTGGATGGATACACATATGATATCAAACAATACCAAAACAATATCTTGCAAATATGCATACCATTGATACGTGCATAGATATTGATCAGTATATATGGTTTGCATTAACAATCAATACAACAATTGAACGCAATTGCATTTAAAACTTTATAAGAACTTTAAGCAAAATACTTCTTGCAAAATCGAAGTAATTATAAACACAAAAGGAAAGCAAACCTAGCTAATGACACGAAACGTTTTCAGACATTGCAAAGCTTAACCTCTGGGTCATAACACCGCACACTTATTCATGTAATGCACAAAACTTTAGATGAATGTTTCCCGCTTATTCACCCACCATAATTCATACAAATCTGCATGGAACAACTGCATTCTCATCTTAATCTCATTATTTACGATTTTCCACGTCGAGTACCCTGCGAAACTTCTATCGAGTATCCCATCTCAACTCACTAACTTGTCCGTGATCAAAGTTAGAGGCGTTAGGCGGACATAGTTTAATTACGTGTGCGTCCGTCAGATGGTGTTGTCAGATAATCGTGGCGACGCGCATAGCGCATTCGATTTGCATGTTTTAACCGTACGAAACGGGCGACTGTTAAATTAAAGTTGGCACTGACCGTACGTTGGACGTAAATTAAGATTTATTGATTATTTACGGTACCATAACGCGAAATTTACGACGCTGTACTATTACAATGTGTTACGGTGCACACCGCGAATATTGAAAGCGGCGGGCGCCCTATTATAAATATGATGGCGGTCGCGAACTGTACATTATAACCCCAATTAGGGCTCATACAGGATATATACGACCGCGAGCATATTTTTCGCGACTGGGGTTTAACAATTGATATATCGCCTTTTCGGCTAACAAAATCGGCTGCCAAGCTGTCCTATTATCATGCAGAAATTAACAATAATTACATTTGGAACAAAATATAGATACAATACAAGTAACTCGAAAGTTTATATGTGAGAAACTGCAAGAATCGAACGGTGAAGTTTTTTTTTTATAAGACGGGTAAAAATGTCAATAACTGCAAGAAAATAATTTGCAACAGCTTTCATACCTGGTCGCTAACTAACTATTGCCATGAGAGAACCGAAAAATAAAATAAATCACGAACACAGGTCATTAAGTGAGTAATAAATTTTAATTAAGCAAGAACAGACAACAGAAAAATTAATTTAAACTTAAATAATGCTGAAAGTAATGTTCATAAATGATTAAACAATTTTTAATCCAACCTCTTCCAAAAGATTTGATTCGATAAGACTTAATACTGTTTTTTCAGCAAATCAAACAAATCATTGAGCTTAGTATTTAGCAGAAAATGATTTTTATATCATTGTGCCAAAAGTAATGGACATATACAACAGTTTAAGCTATACTAAGCTAAGAGCATATCCTTAGCCTTAACAGCTCTGAATTTATAAAATGATGATAGGTCATTCGCTTGTGCTCGTTTGTGTTTTCATATTAATCGACTTATAACGCATCCTTTTTGACAATGCCACTGTGTTAGTCCCGCCACCATTGAATTTTAAAATTTGCTGTAGATGAGTCGTTGTTGCCGTAATTAAGAAGTGTTGTACTCTCATATTAATTAAGCACTCTTTGACATATTTTCGATAGCTGCGTTCCAAAGTATTCTGCAACTGCCAAGCATTCAACATATCCAACTGGGTTTACAACATCATTGACATTCAACATAACGATTATTAACATTTTAAAACTGTTATTTTAGTTATTTTACAAAAGTAAATGGAAAGCACAAATTGCACCTATTTTTTGAATAAATTTAGAAGAATACGTTCTTCTTGTAAGTCTAAAATGTTTGAGGCATACGAATATCGGAATTCAATTGAAATCTCATTACAACATAACCCTAAAATGATATTTCAATACTTACACAATAGGCAAGCTAGCTACTCCAAGAATACCCAACACCTTGGCTCACAATCATATAAGGTTTGGATAATCTATCTACAGCATCTATTTACAGTGTTAGTTAATACAATTATTGTCAAGTTCTCAAATTGTAATACATCGGCTGACGATTTAATTTAATCTGTCATAGTTCGTCATCCAAGATATGCCTGAGCAAGGCCTTTGATGTCGGTAATTAATCTCCCTATTAAAACAAATATATTCCGTACATTATGGCAACATAGTAGAGTAGTTCGTGTATTCAAAAAAGGTGCCAAACCCTACCGTGGAAATTGAAAAAAAATGTTAGGCTATCTACATACATCACCGTATCAACATGGCTTTATTAAGAGGAGATCTACAGTAACGAATCTTGTAAGCCTTACACAATACATTTGCAGGACTTGGATCATCAGGATCAAGTAGATGTTATCTACACTGATCTTAGTAGCACTTTCGACAGTATGGATCACGGTATACTTTCATATAAACTATCCGCATTTGGATTCAGTCTTTCATTGCAGAAACTACTTTGGTCTTATCTGAATAACAGGTATAACTATGTATTTTATAATGGATTTACATCTCTATTCTTTTGCCACTTCTGATGTTTCCCAAGGTTCCAACCTTGAGCCATTACTTTTTATATGTATTAATGACCTTCTTCTTTTATATGTATTAATGACCTTCTGGCCCCCATTATTCTGCGCTGTTTTGGGTTATGCAGTTTAGCTTTAACCTACACTAGTACTTACTTATCCATCCATTGCATGACGTACCTACTAGATTTACAATACGAACAAAATCTTAGAAGTACATACTTGTGGTGTGTGTTGTTCTAAATTTAACTTAATATAAATAAATGTTGCTGTTTAATATAGTAGAAAATTGAATCCAATAATATATGTCGTAGTAGTGGAGATCTACAGCAACAACGAAGCATAAAGAGAATTTTAATCTTGTGCATTCGTTTGTCAATAAGCTATAACTATGTTAGTAATAATACACCCCAAAAATATTGACTACTTTAAGTATCTATAACGGAGAAAAATGGTTGTAAGTTCGATTCAGTCATTTATTTCTTTCTTTACCTACTTGAGTAATCTACTAAAACGCTCTCTTCGGCGATAACGAACTAAACAAATTCTTATCCCACAGCCTCTTAGCTTCCCGTTTCTTAATAGCATCTCAGATTTTTTTACGATTCCATTCTTTTTTGGGAAATAGATAAACACAGACAGACAGTAGCTAAAACGCCGATCAACCAATTAAGAGCAATTCGTGAAGTTGGAGAACCATTCGGAAATTCAACAAACAATACAGCGTGCGTACTAAGAGCAAAAAAGGAACACGCAATAGAGCGCTTGGTGAGCAACGGAATAACAGTACGATAATTGAGGATAATTTTCGAAAGGATGGATCTCTTCGGCTTTATTAGGCGCCGTCAAGCCTCGACTGCATTGACGGAGCCGTGCGGCATCAGACGTAGTAATTTGTGTGCGACGCTAAGTGGTGGGTAAGATGGGGTGATTGCGTGCAGCCAGCCCCCACAACACGACGTTGTGCCGCACACATGTATTTTACCTGTTAACATGTCCTGGGATTTGAAGAGATACAAGAGAGATAAGGGCTGTCACTCTTTGGAAACACTCGTCTTCCCCTTTCGCTATATAAATGGGAGGTAGAAATTGTTTACAGGTGCCTATTTCATGACTGCACGGTGATTTTCGGTAAGCGCTCTCAACGTCTGGATTTAACTAAAATTTAATTAAGAGAAATATTAATAAAAATATTTTGAAAAATTAATATTATAAAAAGTAGAAGCTATAACTGAAACTTATTATTTTAGAAAATCAAGAATTATCCACTTAAAAGTCCACGGTTAATGTGGTGGACTTAAAGGCTATAATAGATACGCAAGATTTCGAATCATATTCGGTTTCAATGTTGGGTGCAGTATCGCTATAAGATCCGCCAGACCCTATATTTTGCATAGAACTTTAACTGCAAGGTGCCATCTCTGGTGTTACACACGTTAAAATTCGTGAAACGAAAACAACGAAGTTTGTCCGTTTTTAATTAAGAACTTTGTGTTTTCTGTACGAATATACATTGTACTATAATTATATATGTATATGAATTTTGGACACTGTATAGATTACATTTATATCTACATGTTTTTAGGTTTCCAAGATTTATTACGAATTACATACATATACGTGCAGAACTTGCAGATATTTTTCCTGATGTTTTTAATACCATGTCTACAGCACATAAGGACAGCTATTCATATTACAAGCAAGCGGCTGAGAATATGAGTGAAACTATTTCTCAGGAAAGACAGCTCAAGTAAATCTGTTGCTTTAAAATTAATTGACATTCACGCTAAAACATTGTTGCACATATACAAGAGAAGTCAGTTACAGTAGTAAGTTCTACAGTTACAAATTAATCTAATACTCTCAGGAAATGCAATTCGCTCTTCATCATGTTTACCATTCCAGAATCGCGTCGTTGTGTAAATATGCATGGTTATACATACTTAATTTAAAAATGAGTCAAATAAATATTATGACAAAAGAAAAGTTTTCTTCGGGTACAAGAGAAAAATGTTATTCGCAAACTTAAAAAATATTATTATATATTATTATAATATTGCTTTAGTTCAACATTATAACAGCAACGGTCATCATCTTGTATGTATATACACAGCACTATCGATCGCGTATTGATATATGTATGTACTCTTTAAGAATATGTATAACTAGAATAACAAGATATTCTGAACAACAATTATTCTGTATTTTATATATTTATATATCTATAAATATACTCAGTGACATTAGAAGTGCTACGCCCAGAAAGAATCATTTGTCTAACTTGATTTTTTGGCAATATGATAGCTTTACATCACAAATGAAGCGATAACTTTGGCAAAAAATTTTATTAAGTAAAGTAAAAAGTAAAGTAAAGTTTATTCCCAAAAGATCACGTAAACAGATATAGGGAAAGTCACATACAAACTTAAATCTTAACTTAGTGTAGACATAATAATATTAGTACTAGTAATGATAATAATAAACGTATACATAATGATACAATAATATTGATAATAATACTAGTAATAGTAGTTGCAATAATAACAATATGAATGAAGCTTTAAGTACCTAAAACTAAAAATGGAAGTATTCCTGTAGGGAATAAAAGGCATTCACCACTAGATAATCCCGTAGATGTTGTTTGAAACGTAAGCGGGTTAAAATTCTCCAATGATTAGGAATTTTATTATATATTTTGATAGCTAGAACCTTATTAACATCTAACACGAAAAAAAAAATGTGTTTGGTGACACCGTAACTGAGTACACTCCTCTACACGGCTAGACATCGACCAAATGAGATAGTAGATATCTATTTGTAGCACCTCATTCCAAGGAACTTGAACTTCGTTGATTAACTGCGCCAAAGGTTGTGGAGGATGGTGCAAAGTGGGCAGTCTCCTCCCGACGATATCCCACACATGTTCGCTGTTGTTTAAATACGGCGAATGGGGTGGCCACGGCAAAACATTAACGCCTGCTTCTTGGAGTGGTTTGTAGGACATCATCAACATAACGCGCAGCTGTCATACTGCCTCCAATAAGCACCCACCAAAAATAATTATAATTATTCCACTTGGTCATGATTTTTACTCGCGGGTTCTGGAGGAATTTTTTGGTTGTTTTTACGCAACAGTTTAATTAACTAATTCTTAAAATAATCTGTGACTAATATAGCATAGGTGCATGACAATAATTTCATAATTTTAGTCCTGCCTTCTATTCAGCCTGCCAAGTCTCTTTACAACGTATATTAACAGATTAGGACATGACTTGCCTCGCATTACATTTCTGAAATTTTAAAATGTTTTCACTCCACCTCAAGAACTGTAAAAGCTCTCTTTTCTTTAACTTTTGTATGGATATACATTTTTACACAAGTAATACCACAAATATGGTGCAATTTGAACTGAGGGAACTCAGGCAGAAATATTTCGGGGAGGACTTACTTGAGCCCTCGAAGGTTCTCAAGCTTCCACTGAGCAGGATACTGGGGTTCATAGAGGATACTAGGATGCTTGAGTGGAAGTGAGAGATCTGATGAGGTTGGTACAATGAGCATCTAGCTCAAGTGCCTAGACAGCAAGGTGTCTACCCAAGTGGTAATGAATGAATGATATGGTGCAATTTATCTTTATGCTAAATGACATTATTTGAAAGAAATAACAGTCAGCATATTACGGATGATGAGGTGCTTTGAGCAACAGTTTTCGGATAAAACATATGTATGTAGTATTATGGTGTGCTTACTAGTTTGACTGGTCAAAGGTGCTACATCTTTTAGCCAATTTGTTACGTTACTTTATCTAAAAAAATGCGAAAATTATCTTTTGCTGATTGTTTCAGCAGCATTTTCTATTAGAATTACCTGAATTATTGATTCTGTCATTCTTATCTTCAATGCCCTTACATTGCGTAGTCTGGGAAACACTAAGAAGGCCTTCCTAAAAATCTCTACTACATAATATTATTTCTGACAAATAATGAAAGTAATACTAACCGACCTTAGTATTACTTTCATTATATACTGACTTCCAGAAAAATTGCAACACCTAGAAGTTGTCGAACGATTTTATTGAAATTTTCAGGGAACGTCTATTTTCATGAAACAAAGTGATGATTAAGATTTGAAAACAAAAGAACAAAAGCTTTAAAAGTTTTTTCAATAATGAGTTGCTTCGCCACGATTTGTAATGCACTCATCCAGACGGCTTGGCATGCTATTAATCAAGTGATCTATAGATGCTTGTGGTATATCGTCCCAAGCTTTTTGAATCCGTTGCTGAAGATCGTGTAAATTATCTGGAGGGTGCGATAAATTACCCAGTCGCCTACCAATCATATCCCATACATGTTCAATGGGTGACAAATTAGGCGACCGAGCAGGCCATGAGAGGACGGCAATGTTAGATTCTTCCAAAAACCGTGTTGTAGCCCTTGCCGTATGAGGGCGTGCATTATCCTGCTGTAAAATGGGATTTTGCAGCCCCTGAAGATATGGAAGGCCAACTGGTTGTAGCACATTAGCAATGTAACCAGCTGCGTGAAGGTTGCCGTCAATAAAGACCAAGGGTGATCTGCTACCATAACATATTGCACCCCATATCATAACTCCTTGAGTGAGGGCTGTGTTGCGTTCCACAAAAAATGTTGGATTTTTACGTTCTCCACGCATCCGTCTGACTCTCCTACGACCATTGTGGGTCCACAAGCAAAATCGGGACTCATCACTAAACACAATTTGATGCCATTCTTGCGCCCAATTAACCCTTTCGTTGCTCCACTCTAGTCTGCGTAGACGGTGAAGTGGTGTTAGAGGAAGACATAAAAATGGACGATATGAACGCAACCCATAAGATCTTATCCGGCGATAAACAGTTGACATTGACATTCTGAGTCCTGTACCTCTTATCCAATCATTTGCAATTGATCGAGTTGTTGAAAATCTATCTCTTGTGGCCAAAAGTCTTAAGCGACGTTCTTCGCGATCTGTAGTCCTTCGAGGACGTCCAGATCCACGGCGACGATGTTGAACCCCTTCCTCGGACCATTTGGACCAACATTTCAATACCGATGAAACATTTCGGTTTAGACGACGAGCAATTTCTCTTAGCGAAAGTCCGGCCTCTCTCATACCAATAATACGGCCACGTTCAAAATCACTTAATTGGATAAAATGTTGATGTTGACGTACTCTCGGCTTTGTTATCAAGTTCAGAATGAAATTGTGACGAAACAACAACAATTTGCAAACTTGACAGTTACTAAATGGTCTAATACATCAAATTTATATATATATATATATATATATATATATATATATATGCCAGATTAGAGAAATATTGATATTAGAGCTGTAAAACTGCTAATAACTAATAATAATATTATCATCAGTACAAAATGTCATAGATTCTCAAATGCCAGCTAAATCTCGACATATTGTATGTAGGGCGTTTGTTTCATGTACATCGTTAAAGCAGCCCTCTTGTGGAGGCTCCTTGGTGAACACATCGCAATAGGTCAGCTGCTTTCCCAATAAATAGCAGCAAAAGGCTTTGTATATGATTTACAGACATTGCAGAATTATTACTGAATGAATAATGTACTGATGAGACAACAGAAAGTATTTTAATGTCAACAGAATATTCATATATTGTTGTATTCACACAAAAATAGTTGTATTTTATGCTACAACCAATAGAACACATCAAAAATACATAAATTGATACGAGTATTGGTCTTGTATTAGTATTAGTTATTTATACAATCAAATGGTTAGCTTAATTTGTTAAGCAACTTCTTATTTTTAAAACGATGAAATATAACTTCTACAGTTATAAAAAGCTTGTTGAGTGAATTAATATTACCGATCTTTGTATGGCAAGCTAAACGATACCATACCTCACATTAACAAAAAATTCTTAAATAACATTTTTTGGCTAAGAATATGTAGTAAATGTTAAATGGTAAATGTGAGAAAATAGTGACAACAATATTACTACTTATTTAAACTACAGGTTGGACGTTGTATTAATAGTGATCAAGATTTTCGTTAATGAATGTTGAAAGATATCAATTCATTATTTATAATTACATTCCTTTTTTCTAATAATAAAATTAATGAACACAAAATTTCCGTTTTTTTTTGTTCTTAACTGAAAAGATGATTTGACATGAAAACCAAAGATATCCATTTCATATTAATACTTTGTGCGACAACCTTGGGATTCTCCTACAGCCTGAAGTCTAGCTACATCGATTCCTCTAATATTATTGTATAATTTTGTAAAATTCTTCTTGTTCAGTTTGTTTTTTAAATCATTTTTATTAGCTATTTATATTTTCTTACTTTATCCTTAACCTTTTTCCACACATGCCCTATAAGGTTTAAGTCTGGTGATTATACTGGCAGTTATACGCATTTCTTGGGTTCATATTTCCTTCCATATAAAGGTTTCTACACCTACTTGTTACAAGCAACTCCATACCATTGGTGTCCACTATTCCTATTAGTAGGTAGGAAATTTTTTTGAACGGAGTATGGAAAAATATGAAAAATACCAGCTATTACCTTGCTTTTGCAATAAAAAATTGTTTTTAATCATATTCTTCTTTCTTTTTTCTTCTTTCAATTTAAGTCAGGATTTACTTTTGAAAGTTTCCCAGCATTTACAACCTAGAACTTCGCAATTAGATTTTGTGCGCTGAGGTGATGCTCTCTGAAAATTTCTTTTTCTTGTTATATGTACCGTTTAAAATAAAATCCATCTGATTGTTTGCTTTTGCAGGATAGACGCAGAAATTTCGTGAAATAGCGTTTATATATGTATAAAGCTACGGTTGATGTAGTATGTTGGAGACGCGAGATTAGACGAACCCAGACAAGAGAAATTAACTCGATCAATTCACACACTTCTTCCTACGAGTTGGGAGACATGAACGGCATGGGGCTACAATAGCCGAGCGGCAGCACAGGGTTACCCATGAGAAAGAAAAAAAAGGCTGGTGTCAAAAATAAATTCAATAATCTTCATTAGACAAAACCATAAGCGAGACAAATTTTCTTTATTATACTAAAATTATAAAGTTATGTGTGCACCGCAGTTTATGCACATTACACACTAAAGCGTGGTTTATATCGTCAACATATCAGATATGAACTGCATTACGCATTATCTGCATTAGCAACTTGCGTATAATTCTGCTTTACGAGCTTCAAGCACATTAAATTCTTATCGTTCCACTATCAAAGGGTAATATTTTCGGCTAATTTCGTATCATTATCGAAACTGGCATGCAACCGGGGCCTCCACATTTGATATATGACACAGTTATACAATTCCAACGTGCATGACGCTCTCCAAAGAATTCCGTAACTCGTTTTTTTCGGTTGGCTTTTGTGAGGCGATCGCGCGCATAGCGTGAAACTTGTCGCAACACGCCACCTTTCCGATTACAAACGAGCAAATATATTATCCCTCTTTCCCCGAAGCGGATAAAATCCGGCTGAATGCGTCGAGGATGTATTAAAAAGCATACCGGACCCGTGCATGATAAAAATTCTGTTGTGAATACGTCCAATTATTGAATTTATTTCCGAACGAAGTTGGCGGCGCTATTTCGCATAATATCATTTATGGAGTGCCATCCGTGTTTGGTGCGATGTGCTATTGATGAGCAGTGGCAATAAATATCTCTGGAATGGAATATCACAACTCTATCTGCAGTCGCTTTTGTAAACCTTTCAAATATTAAATTCTGTTGTGCAGTTGCGTAAATTTTGAGGTAGAGTGAATTTGCGCAAAAGGTTATTTCTATATGTAGCGTAATATATATATTATATCCCGTATCATCTAGCTTGAATTAAACTAAAAAAATGATATAAAATTTATTATTATTCTGCATATAAAATGCTCTTGGCTTCGTCGACCTCTACTAACTAATAATAATATTATCAACGAAGAAATTATTTCAGTAGTGTATCAAGCAGCAGATATCATTGTTGGGGACCTATACTATGTCTGCAGTTTTATTTAGTAAGATATTTTCAGATATTTTTGCAATTGTCTCATTTTATGACATGTTGTTTCACCGCAAATAGGACTAAAACGTTAAAAATGTTCCAGACGGCAGCTATAAAACCATCTCAATTATAAATTTATTATTTTTCATCAAGAAAAGAGCTGCAGATAGTCTGCACTAAGAAGAATAAACTTTATGCTACGAAACATAGTGCTAGTAATGAATTTATGTAGTTAGATAGATCGCTTTTAAAATGAGAATGTCGATAATAACTGTTAGGTTTACGAATTTCATAATAATTAAATCGCACAATTTACATAAGTGCACATTTGATTTTATAATATTGTAAGAAACTTATCCGCCGTAGGTACATTTTAATATCTTTCGTCTCAACATGTTAAATTTAACCACTACGTTAATGCATACTTCTTTCATCCCAGACTTTAATAAAGCTTTAATAAAGAAAACTCAGCGCTGCTGTAGGTTTCCTCTTCAACTCGGTTTCACGTTCTAATTAGAGATGTTATCCGAACTATTTGCATAACAAAGAAGCTTCTCAGACACGTTTTTTCTGAGACGTTTAACGACTTTTTATCCTAGTACAAATTTTATCTCGTACAACTAAATGGAAAACTTAGTTTTATATGTATGCTAGCTGATAGCTCGTATTATAAAAAGTAATAATGAAGCTTTTCTTGACGAAGTAAATGAAACTTGTTTTAATAGTAGATGCAGACAGAATAAGTTCTGTAATTTTGCAGGTGAAGTATATTATACGGCATTATACCGACTTGTATGTGTAGATCTAGAGTAAAACTTGTGTGATTAGTTGAGCTGAAGCCACTGAATGTGTCAAAGTGAAGTGAGTACCTATAGCTAAACTATTTTAATTTCCCAATGAAGAACCGATTTCCAATATTATTAAACTTACGCCGCCGATTTGATCCATTTTTAAATATCCAAACAAATGTTGTGGATGTGTTTTTATATTATGAAACAATTATTACGGAATTTACAAACTTACACTTTATATCAACATTTGAGTGAAATGAAGACCGCTGGTTTAAATCGTACTTCTAACCTTTACAATAATTCAGTAATGTACTTTTTGATAATCAACTTTCTACTAACAAATCTTTTGATGAAGGAAGCGCACAAAGATAGAGAGAAGAAGTTGTATATAAAAGCAGCTCAAATAAGTAATTCTTAATTCATACCTTACATAATTTGTTAACTTACCTAGTAGCGCACATTTCTTGTAACTTCTAGGATACAATAGTGAAAAAACCTTACTCCTGAATTTTAGTTATAAACATACAAAAAAGCACTTACAATAGAAATTAATGTGTGCTATAATTTGATTTATATAATAACGTAGACAAAACCAGGTTTATTATTCTTATTGTATTTGTCGATTGAATATAAAAATATATTTAAGATTTGTATTTGCTTTGATACACATCTTCCTTTTACGTAATTTCGGGTATTGCAAAAAATATAATAAATATATGTATAATAAAACCATAGCACATTGATCATCCTGCATACCCACAACAAAATATTCTGAAGTTATGTGCATTGCTAGTTTCGTTAGATTTTTGATATTCATGTAGTTTTACAACACAATTCCATTTTAGATGTATCATAAAAACTGTACATTTTCAAGTCAGATTAAAACTGTACTACATGTCCTCCCATTTTATCGTAATGGTGCGCTTTATACTTTAGTTAGTTTAACGCGATCTATATACTGGTTTCTGTTGGCGTTGCATAAGGACCCCAATCAAGTATCATTTATTGCAAGAATCAATAAACAACGGAAAATTATTTACGGTGAAATGATATTGTAAGCTGTATGTAAATGTATTGTCTGCTTTTTTTCAATTTTCTAATTGAATCAGCAGCACAGCTGGAAGGCTACTTCAGCTACACCTTGCACATACAGGGTGTCCGCGAAATACAAAGCATGCTTTTAAGGGATGATAGGTACAACGATTTAGAACCAAAAACATAAAATACACCTTGGGTCTATCTGTAAGCGTAAACGAGAAAAAAAAATATTTCTCATGTCACAAACTTCGATGCATACTGTACACCGGCAGCTGATCAGTGCAAGATTTACCCGACGATTACAGGCGTGTGTTGCAACACATCCAGCCTTTCCTGTAATACATTTTCTCCTGCCTCTCAAAAAAGTCCTTTGTAGGACCACCAATTTATCACAAATAAAAGCAAAGAACTCAATTTTGTAGTAGCCTTTACGAAAGAGCTTAAAGCGCCATAACATAATTGCAATAATTACATTATTTTCGTTCAATGCGACTTTCCCTCAACTTAAATTTTCATTTACCGATCGGAGGCTGCTATTAAATACGCCCTTTTCACTCTAACTTCAACATAACATCGATTTTATTGTCATAACATTATTAAAAAAAACGCAAAGGTACCTTTATTTTAAAACGTATGGCCATTGACTTCGTACGATACAAGTTCAAGGTCGTATAAACAGATGATGCTTCGCTTGCATCTGGGCTTCTAACTGCATGCGTGTACAGTATGGTGGAAGAGAAATGACACCACGCTTCAATTTCAAAGTATGAAATAATTCGTTTTCATCGTTGTTTTCAGTTATTTTGAACCCTAAATTTTTGATATGGTTTTTTGGTTATTTAAGAAGCAATATGGATGAGTTTTCTTGTACAGTTTGACCAAATAAGGTTTTTTAGAAATATTTTTTTTCTCGTTTACGCTTACAGATAGACCCAAGGTGTATTATATGTTTTTGTTTCTAAATCGTTGTAGCTATCATCCCTCAAAAGCATGCTTTGTATATCGCGGACACCCTGTATAAGAAAAACTTATATTGGGAGTATCAGGAAGATGAACTTAACCCAAATTGTAAACAACATATACTTGGAGTGTTTCATTTACGATTCTTTATCTTCCGTTTATAATAACAGAACATTCTATA